>CAEFZY010028736.1:0-58749 GCA_903066815.1 Brachyrhaphis roseni | reverse complement strand
CTCCATACTGAATGAGATACTCCGTTACTCTTTTAGTGTTCGTAATGTTGTGATGCGAGTCGGAAGCAGGTGGAAGTCCAAACCGTCGAGTCAAATGAGCGTGTGGAGCCGTTTGTTTGTTTTATGCTTTGAAAAGGGCAGAGGTTGAATGCGAGAACACGCCTGTTGCTGTAGGCAGGTGTGGGCCCAATGAGATTCTCACTGATATCATTGAGTAAAAACATACAAAAAAAAGCATGCATATTTAGGCATATTTAGCACAAAATAAAAAGTTAGTGTTCCGCGTTAAATTATTGAAAAGGAAAAAGCAAAAGGTTCCCTGTAACATCTTCAATAAATAACAGACATCCTAAAATATAGCCAGGAAGGCCAGATTCCTGACAATCCTTTTTTATATATATATCAGCAGGACTACATAGGAGTCTAACATGTAATGTTTCATTTTGCCTGCAGCTCAGAGAGTCTGAGGAACTTGTCCACGTTAGTAAGGCTTGGGAATCCTGTTGAGATGCGTAACTACGTCAGCCTCCTGACCAGCGTCCTGAACAAACTGGGCCAGGATGCTGAGGCTAACACACACGCACAGAGACACACTCGCAATGTGCTCATTCACACTTTATGCGATTTCAAGGGGAGTGATGAGGTACGGACACATAGCCGTTGCACTGCTTGATTCAGTCTGCAACAGTCTGTTATATCTATTATGGTTTTAATTTTAGAACTCAGTTGCTGACAGCATCATTATTCTCAATGAGCTTCTACAAGTTACTAATCAGGTGAGAAACGAATGTCTGCTCAAATGGGAATATCTTGAATGATTAAAAGGTTTTCTGATAATTTTTTTGCCCCCCCTTCAGGTGACAGTTATGAGCGTCAGACATGTAGCAACATTCGTCCGGTCTGTTTCTGAGATACTTCCTGTGTTTAGTGCTAACCAGGAGATGCTCCACAGTCTGATCAACTCTGTGTCATACTGCCTCCAGGTGGTCACAAGTTGTAGCTGCACATCTAAAGCAGCAGTCTATTTTAACAGAACCCGTGTTTTAGAGCCAGGATCACCCACAGCTCAAAACATGAAGGATTCTGAAAATGCATCTGATAGCTGCGCACAGAACTCGCCCGCTGGCCCTCACCGCCAACAGCTTGTGGAGGAGATTCTGCAGATTGCAGCAGACTTGATCCTGGTGCGTTCAGGAGTGTTACTTTAAATTTAAACTATTTTAAACAAGCTTCTCAATTGGGATTCATTCTGACTAATTTATTTCCAGAGGGATGTTTTGCCCCATGAGGCCAAGCAGCACAGAGTTACCACCGGCCTTATCGACCTTCTCGCTTCATCCCAAAACCGAACCTCTCTGATGGTCAGGAGCGGCTTCACCACCGTCCGCCTGCCTGCTGCTCTGATCCAGAGTGTGTTTGGGCTTCACGCTGGAAGGGCTCGACTCAGGGAGCAGCAATCCTGCGTCTTCAGAGTGCTGACTCAGCTCGACCACAACCTTTGCCCCCAAGACGCACAACTTCAAACAGGGGGAGCTTTTAATCTCACCTCCTTTTCCCAGCTGACCGGACCGGTGGTGGATTTCAGTTTGTTTAAGTGCAACAGGAGAAAAATCCAGATTCACTCACTCCCTCAGCCAGTCGACATTGAAATCCAACTTCCGCAAAGAAATGTATGCCGTCTCTTTTTACGCTCTCTCAAAAATGGCGTCTTGATCTCTGTGTCTACCAAACGGCCATCATGCCTAATTTTCATGTAAAATTTCCTGCTGTAGGAGAGCTCTATCAGTCGGTACGTTCTCCTTCGTAACCAGATCAGCTACCACAACTTCAGCATCAGCCAGCAGCTCCTGCAGCAGGCCATCCAGATCACTGTGGCGTTCACACCGCTGCCCAACAAGCCTTTTCCCATCATGCTTCTCTTCAGGTAGACTTGTTGATTGCACACAAAAAGCACACAAACAGCACTCTGTCAACTTTTTCACATTTCGTAATGTTAAAGTCCAATATTGTGAAAGAGAAAAGTATCTGAAAGGCATGGCATGCATTTGGATTCATCTCTCAGTCAACAATTATAACCGCATTTCTTAATAATTACATCTGCAGGCTTTCTGGGGTGTTTCTACCAGGTTTTCACATCCAAGCATTACAATTCTTGCGCCAGTCTTCAATGTAAAAAAAAAAAAAAGAGTCAGTCAGTTGACTAGTGAGGATTTTAGAACCAATTTTTTTAAGTCTTGCTACAGATTCTTAGTTGGATTTAGGTCTGAACTTTAACTGGGCCACTTTCCTGCTTTGTGGTCAACTTCCACCCCACTCTTAGGTCTTTTCTAGCCTCATGTTTTCTCCCAGGATTAAAATTGAAAACGCATCATTTATTCTTTCACTTCCGCTTTATAATTAAAGGGAAAGGGAATTTTATTTATATAGCACATTTCCAGAAACAAGGCAATACAAAGTGCTTTTATGCACCACTTTGATTTGATCTATCACCCAATCTGGATAAAATGCAACAAACATAACAAAACATCTCATTGTCAACAATAATATGAAACTAGATCATGATTGCTGGTTGTTTCAGGATGTTTGAGAGGCCAACTCCCAGCATGCACCACCTGAAAAGGATTCACCTGTGGGAGCAAAACGCCATACGTATAACTCTGCCCCCTTCCTATCTCGGCGGTAAGAGGATTCTCCATTAGAGTATCTCTAATTATCACTTTTAGCCTGCTTCCTCTTCTAGACAACTCCATGTGATTGGAGTTGCTTCGGCTTCACTAGAATTTCTGCTCTATGAAAAGCAAATAATCTCATGAAATTTCCAGCTGCAGGCATTGCCCACATGGCGCTGCTGGACGCCGAGTTTGCAAGATTACGTAGAAGCAAGCTGAAAAGTGAACAGATAAGCTACAGTGTGACAGTGGACAGCAGTCTGTGTTTGTCCTGGGATGGACAGCAGGGGGGCTGGACGCACCACGGCTGCAGGACACACCAATCGGACTCGTCTTCTGCAGTGAACTGCAGGTGAGGCATAGACTGTGTGCGGACAGACTTCCAGAATTCAAACACATCCACACAGTCTAAAAAAAACCCAACAAAAACCCCTGCCATGGTAAAACTTTAGATTTGCATCTTGTTTTTGTTCATATTAGTTGCTACCAGCTGAGGCCACTGACTGTGTTTCAGCAGCAGATTCAGATTAGCCAGGTCACAGGAGATCTGGATCCCTTCCTCAGGTGACCTCTTCCCTCATTTCCACCTCATTTTCACACGAGAAAGAAAGTGTGATAGATCTTTGGAGGATTCATTTTCAACATTTTGAAAAGACAATGGAAAAAAATACTCAAGTTTTATCTTGAAAATATAAAATAAAACCTTTACTACAGGACTCCACTGCACTATGGTTTTCTGTATTTCTCAGTGCATCCAGTGATCCAGTTGTGCTCAGTATTCTGGCGGTCCTGCTGGTCCTGTACATCCTGGGGCTGGTCTGGTCTCAAAGAGCTGAAGTTTTATCCAAGGAGAATCAAAGGCTCTACTTTCTTCCTGACAACAATCCAGCAGACTCGTACCTCTATGCTGTTTGCATTCACACTGGTCTCTGCTCTGCGGCCCGTATGACTGCAAAAGTAAGTCTTTCCATGCTCATGAAAATATTTTTTTTTTTCGTGCCCACAACCGCCTGTTATCTTTCTGTATTAATCTGCAAATAACAATTTTGTGGTGGTTGCGGGCTTTCTGTGTTGGATTCAATTTCTCCTGTACTGTCTCTGTGCAAAAATGCCTCAGATTGTTCTGCATTATCACAGACAGTATCAGTTAGGAAGCATTTATAGGACTTATTTACACACATAACACATAAGTACATAAGAAAATAAACAGCTGTACGCATCTGACAGACACCCTCAGCCCCTCCAAAAATACTCTATTTTTTTTATTTTTGCCTTCTATTTATACAAATTGTCTCATCGGGATCCAAGATCTCATTTACAAAAGTGACCTGTGTTTTGATAAAACCAACAAAAAATGACAAACACAGCAACAAAACAAGAAAGTATGAAATATGACTCTATTAAATAAGCTAACAAAATATAGTTTAACAAGAACATTTCTCTTTTTGTCATAAAAGAAATGCGAATTAAATGAAATGCAATAAGTATGAAGTCACATACAAATGTAAGAGCTGAATTCTGTTTGCTAACTTTCATAGGTTTACATGGTGCTGCATGGTGAAGACGGTGTCTCACAAACAAAAGAACTTCAAGTCCCAGGGTGCACTCTGTTTAGAAGAAACACAAAAGACACCTTTATACTAAGGTGAAATCCTCTCCACCTCTTTGTTTTCTTAGCAGCATAGCAATGTTTCCTACTTCTTCATATTCCAATAACACTGCTGAGAAACTTCACTTTGCTTCTGGCCTCCACAGTGCTGCCGACAGCCTGGGCCCAGTGTGGGGGGTTCATGTCTGGCACGACAACTCTGGAGATTCCCCTGATTGGTACCTCAAACAAGTGGTGGTGTCAGAGGTAGACGTCAGAGGTTTTAATGTCTGCTTGTCTTCCCAGTCTGTCCGCTGAACTGTTTAACTGCTTGTAAACCAGGTGAATAGAGGGCCAGTGGAGGAGCGCTCCTGGCTGTTCGACAGTGAATGCTGGTTGTCTGTGAACGAGGGTGACGGTCAAGTGGAGAGGAAGCTGCGCGTCTGCTCTGGGGAAATGCATCCTGTTAAGGTGCAGCAAGTGGATGCAGACATGAAGCCTGGTTTCCTTTAAGCCACAGTGTGACTTTCTGTTTCCTTATGCATCATGCAGATGCTGTTTCTCAGGTTCTTTGACTACTCGGCTGATTTTCACATGTGGCTTTGTGTGTACAGCTGCCCCAGCCCCAGCTCACACACACGCACTCAAAGACTTAGTGTTTGCCTGGTTCTCCTGTTGGGGTATGCGTGTGCCAACGCCGTCATCATATCGCACACAGACGATCAGGTGGGTGGAAGCAACCTTGACGACCACCACCATGTTTTACTATGGGGATCATGGAAATGACCGGGGATATCGTTTAATAATTAAGTGACTTTATTGATCAGCTTTAATGGATTTTATTTAGGGGTATCAAAGTGAAGGTGGCTCAATGCAACCGCACACCACTGTTTAATGTGAAAAGCATGTACGTTTTTTTGTCCACTTTACAGTTATTTGCTACAATTTATTCCTCTATGAAGTAAAATCTCAGTGAAATGAACAGAGGGCTGCCTTAACTACAAGGTACATGGTTTCTTTTTTTCTCTCTACTTACAGCTGCCATTTGAGGTGGGCGTCGTCGATGTGTCGGTTGTTTCTGTCAAAACCGGACTTCAAAGTGTGATGGTTGTGTTGCCTGTAGCAGCACTCATATCTTTCCTGTTTCGACTGACTTGGAGCACACGGTCGCGATCGGGGATTCAACGTGCAAACTGTAAAAAAACTCCACAGGGTGATTTTCAGGGTCAGGCTTGATTTGGCTGTTTGGTTTCATCGAGCTTCATGGTTTCTGTTGCTTTATTTTGTTGTGTTGCCTTTTGTGTGACAGTACCTGCTGCGTGTGTCTTGTTTGTAACGTCTTGCAGAAACCTTTTCAGCAGACGACAGCGAGTTGGATTATCGTCTGTCTTGGGACGGCCGCTGGAGGTGGAAGCAGGAGGCCTTGAAGAAAAAATACCAGGTTGACCTTTGAATAATGTCTCATAACTTTTCTTTCACAGTAATATTGGTTGTTTTCTGAAGTCATTTTTCTTTGCGGTAGGATACAGACATCAACTCAATTTCCTCCATTTGTGAAAATAAAGGCACGGATGAAGAGTTTGCAATCCAGACAAGAAATGACGATCTGCTGCATAAACTGCTGCTGACTTCTAAAGGAGGAGCTGAAAGACGTTTACCTGAGCAGGAGCGGTTTAAAAATTGCACGGAGAGAAGAAACACAAGGCAGCCCGAACAGAAAAAACTTAGGACACCATCGTTCTGGTGTCACTCTCTGAACTGGGCGCTCTGTGCGCTGTTGTCTCTCTCCTGCTTGGTGGTCACAGCTAAAAATGGAATGAGGTAGAGCACTGGTTGTTTCTTTGCCTTTCTTTTTTTAAAGAAAACGGCAGTAAACATTATTAATACTTGAACAATATGTACGTATATGTGGATTGTCTTCTGTCAGATTCAGCAGCAGCCAGGTTGTGCTTTGGATACACTCTCTTTGTGTTTCTCTTTTGGGCTGTATGTTCTTCATCCAACCAGTTGTGGTAATAACAAGAACAATTCTTTGAAAAAGAAACATATTTGAACCAAACTTAGAAGCACTTCCTTGCAATTCATCAATAATATAATTCTATTATTTGTTCTCTCCAGATATTTGGCATGACATTGACTGCCTGCTTTTGGTACAAGAAAGCAGCAGACCGCCATTGTTTTTTCAGCAAGAAAGATCCTGATGAACCAGAACAGTTCATAAAGTCTGATCTCTGTGAGAAGACGTCCTCATCTGTGGAAAAGGTGAAAATGAGACTCTTAAGTTTGAAATTGCATGTAATTTGGAAAGTTTTATGACGTGTTACAACAATACTTGGATGCTTGTGGATTAACTTGATACTCTCAACTGCGGGGATTTTCATTTTAGGCTTGTTTGTTTCTTTTTGGTGGTCAAGTTATCCCTCAGTTCAAACCCAACGTGGATGAATGTATAATCAGAGGGGTTTTCTGCTCTGATGTTCAGTTTCCATGTTTCTGCAGGTGCTCAGGGCTCGGCACCTGCGTCTCGCTCGCCCGCCGGCTCCGGCAGAGCTGAAGAAAACTTCTGGAAAGAGGAGGAGAGAGGCTCTAATTCAGGAAACACTCAGGTTTGTCTTTGTGTTTTTAAGTACATTTGAAAAAGTTTGAAACAAGAATTTACCCCCCTTTTTTTGTCATGTAGGAATTTCTCTTCCTGCACCATTATGCTTCTCCTGATGGTGTGTATAATCTCTGGCAGCTCACTGAAAGAACATCAAAATCTCAACAAGGCCATAAAGAGACACTTTATAAGGTAGCACCCAAGCATTGCATTGGTGCAATCCAGATATAACTCACAAACATGGAATAAAAACATTTCTATTATTTTTTGACAGACACAATTTTACGTTTAGCTCCATAAAAACACACGAGGACTGGTGGAAGTGGACACAGTCGAGTCTGCTCGACTACCTGTACCAGAATTCATCAGCAAAACCCGATGTGAGCCAAGTCAGAAGCTCTTAAAAAAATAGCTGATATAAATGTCCATTTTATCCATAAAATATACATAAAGTTTTAATTGTTTTTTCTTTTCGTATTTTAAATTAAAATCAAAACTAATAGTGAGAAGAATAATTGATGATTATTTTTTAACAAAGTGTTCATTGAATAATTTTTCAGCAGCCACACGTAGTCATTGGGGAGCCCATCATACAGAAGACAGATGGCTCCAGCATATTTCAGGTAAATTAGAAACATTCACAATATGAAATTTTCCTGTAGATCTAAAACATGCTGCGATACAAAAAGTTATTTGGGAAGCCTCCAGGGAGCATATGCTATGATTTGTTAAAACTCCATTATATATTTCTAACAAGATTTTCTTCAAATATATTCTTAAATAAAATACTCTCTACTGATCTAAGAAAAGAGTCTTCACAAATGGCCAAAAAATAGTATAACAGTTTCTTTAGACTTTTGTCTTAGTTGTTGGCTTTTTTCCACTGTAAAAGAAAAGAAGCTGAAACATTTGCGGATCACTGATGTACTTGGTCAATTCAGAATCTGTCAAGATTCTGAATGAACAACTATAATAATAATTTGATCATCTCCGCAGTAAAATATCTGGTACAGTTTTTGGAACTAAAGCTTGGTTCTTATCCATCTTTTGCTTAGTGTGGTGTTTTAAATGTATTTTCATTCACATGCCTACTCTCTGTTCACCAAACTCAACGTCATTTTCAATTTGTCCCAGAATCCTGTGCTGACAAATCCACCGACATGTGATCACCCGTGTCAAGAGAAAGCTCCTGCAGTCAGTTTAGGCCACACAAAGTGAGACTCACGCAGACGCAAACATTGTTTACTCGTGCCAATAACTGCTGATGCTGATGCTGTGACATCACGTGTATTGCTTTGTTTTATTTATTGTTTTTCTGCAGGTCTGAAGCTGCATCAAAACTCAAGATTTTGCAGTCAAGCAGCTGGATGAACCGATGGACGGTGGCCCTGAAGGTTCATTTCACCTTGTACAGCCCTGCGCCTCACTTGTTTAGCAGTGTGAGTCTGACCTCTGAGCAGAGCCCTGATGGTGGACTGCTGCACTCCGTTAAAGTCCAGTCAGTGAGGGTGTTACACACTCCTACACCATGGGACTATGTTGCCATGGTTTCCAAGGTGAACTACTCATTCTAACCTGGCAGAGACACACTTGAAGAATCTGGAGCTAAACAGACTGAAGTGACATCTTCTCTTCCACACCAGCTACTCTTCCTGCTCTTGATTCTACTACAATCCTACAATCAAGTGTCCATTGTTGCACATCAAGGGCTGATGGGATGCAGGAGAAGACCTTGGATGTGGCTGGATGTAAGTGAACCAAATCTTCCGTCACATCCACATGGGTCAACAGGGAGACATACTAAAACTATCCAACACACTAATACATAAAGGGCCACAGTACCTTTTCTGAAAGGTTAACCTACCTGAAATACTTTAATAAAGTCATAAACATGCCTGATTATGATTCTGCTCTGTCTCTCCACTACAGGTCAGTCTGCTGCCAGTGACTCTAATCTGTTATTTCTGTTTGATCTATCACTCCACCATGATCATGGAAGTTGTGAGGTTGCTGCAGACCCAACACAGAGGACATGTTGATGTTAGCGCTGCGGCTAGCTGGGAACAGGTGAGAGACTGAAACAAAGGATGGCGGGTAGATTATTGTACCATTATTATTTGTGTTTTGTCTGTGCAGAATCTTCGGACGCTGTGGGGGGTTGTCCTCTTCCTCCTGACCATAAAGTGTGCGACTCTGCTTGGAATGAACAGAACATTAAGTTCTTCAGCTGCAGTTCTTTCACAGACACTCTCCAGCCTCTTTTGGCCTGTGGTAAAAAACATATTATACAGTAACAATGCTGGTAAAAGTTCCCAAGATGTTGCAGAACTTTTGCTTTACAAGGTTTCTTGCAAGGTTTTGTTTACTAATGCTCTTTTACCTGGAAGGTTTCAGGCCTGATCCTGCTGCTGGCGCTGTCCTGTTCAGATAACCTGCTGCATGCAGGAAGCCGCTGGTCTTTCAGCTCGGTTCCTCACTCCCTGCAGACTCTGCTCCGTCGTTACCGTGGACTCCAGGTCAAAAAGAACCGCCTACGCTCAGGACAGGATTTCTCTCACTGGGCCGTTCTGTTTCTGACAAATACTGCTGTGCGGACAGCGACGGTACATGTTTCCGATTGAGCTTTTGGAGTTTAAAAGATGATTTTTATATATTTAAATAACTTTTGCACCCTGACAGCCACATGTCTTTCTTACAGGTAATTGTGGTGATATCCTTATTGGTGAAAATGGCTAGAAGACCTCAAAGCAGGAACATTACTTTTACCACAGGGGAACTATTAAGCTACTTAAGAATGAAGGTGTCTGAATTCACTGGACGGCAAAAACCAGCAAGGATGGATGACTCTGATAAAAAAAGGGTAATGAAAAAATATTAAGCTAAATTAAAAATTAGATAATATGGTATTAAAATACATGTAAAACTGAAATTAATTTTAAAAACCATGTGATGACTCCTCATAAACTGAATTGGTTTTAATTTATTTATTTACTAAAGGCCTTATAGCACCAGAATCTTTATTCATTAGCAGAATGCAGATTGTAAGTTTGGTTGAGGCATAAAGACTAGAAGTCAGATACACATTCCATATTTTTATTTGCTAGATCAAGAGAAACATTTTACAGTTATAGAAAAAGAATATTCAATCGTTCATCTAAACTTGTCTACATTCTGTAACAGACCATTAATTTTTCCAGACCCGTGTTCTTAAGGAGTTGGAGAGCGCCATAGACGAACTGTTGTTCAGACTCGACGTCCTTTCCAACAGCATGGACCAAACCCACCGCTACAGAGACGGGGACCGCCCTGTCCTCCCAGCCTCCCCGCAGTCCTCCAACATGGACACACAGGTGAGCAGCCATCATATCCAGCATAAGAACATAACTATATAGTTCTGTTATGGAAAATAGAATTTATATGGCTTCATTGATAGTCATGGAGAAACTAAGTACAGTATTTTCCGGACTATAGAGCGCACCTGTTTATAAGCCGCACCCAGTACATTTGTAAAGGAAAAACCATTTTATACATGCATAAACCACACCTGTCTATAAGCCGCATGTGCATACATACAGACGGTACACAGAAAGAGTTTTCAAAGTTTTAGTAATATACCCTAGCTTTTCTTTCCAAACAGTGCGTGTGACGCGGCAGTAACACAGCAGCAAAATGATACCACAGCACTAACAGGGCTGGTTAAAAAAACATACCGGTGAGAGCCGTCTTCATCTTCCTCCTGAGACTCTTAGACGTGTTACCTTACATTAAACTTGCGTCTTCCTCTACACATATATTCCACCTGTCTCACTCTTACTTCTTCTGCTCGAGCGCCCCTGGTGGCCATTAGAAAAAAAATGCATAAATAAGCTGCATCTTTGTATAAGCCGCAGGGTTGAAAGCGTGTGACAAAAGTCGCGGCTTATAGTCCGGAAATTGCGGTAGTTGTGCTCTCAGCAAACTCACACCGAGGTCTGAAGTCTTACTACTGGCCTTGGTCAGCATGGTAAGTGTTCCAGTTCAAAGTTAGAAAACCAATAAACAAGACTCTCTTTTTCAGAAGAGTTACTGTGAGAAAGTTTCTTTTGTATGGATGTTTGACAATAAAGTGTACAACTCAATATTTGGCTTAAAGAACTATCAGAACTAACAGCTTTATGTCAGCTCTCTGGCATGGTGACTTCAGTGACTGCATGGAAGCATTGCAACCAGTGAAATCTTTTGTAAGCTAAATTATTCTGGAGTCAAATTTGAGGCCATGAGTCTAAAATCGAAGGGCTGAAAAAGGAAATAAGCAAGGTTTTGTAACGGCCTAGTCAAAACGCAGAAATCGGCTCCTTTGAACTGCTAGTGTGAATGAGCTGTGCAGAAATGAATGTTAGGGAACATCAATGATCTGAAGACAAGGGTTGAAGCGATAAAGTCATATGATTTATTAAAACATGTGATGTACAATACATTGTTTTCAAGTGGCTAACCAGTTCTAAGCTGTTTATGGTTCTGTCAGGAATATCTGAGGTCACAGACTGTGGTGAAAACACAGAAAACGGGGAATAAAACAACCCAAGAGTCACATGAAAACACAACTCCTCCTCCAGCTAAACTGTTCAGGTAACAGAATGTGACTTGCAGCATTATCCTGAAGCAAATATCAAAGTGGACTCAAAGAAATCTTCATTTCTATTACCACCAGGTCCAAGGTTGAAGTACAAATCCAAAGTATTTCAAATGAGTCATTAAAAATTAAAAACCGGATGGCAGCCCCAGAGTCGACCTCCTCCGAAAGGCTTCAGTCAGATGATATTTGTGAGAAACGACCTGAGCTGCATCCTGGAACAAATCACAGCTGCTGGTTTACTGGAACTCAATATAAGCTGGTGGAGGTTCTGGTCCATAAGGAGCCTGAACCAGGAGAACTATAATCCATTATTATTGTTTATAAGCAACTCTGGGGAATGAATGTATTAAAGTATGCATTGTCAACCAGTTCTTTCTTCTTTAGCACTGACTGCATCTTTACAGTGTTGAATTATTATTTTATTTTTTTAAAATAACCAGCAAGGTTGTACTCTATTGGAAAAATTAAACCTTAGTCTAGATGAAATGTAGCACACCTTTTTACAACAATAACGTAAGTTTATCAAATGGTTACGTTTTTTTCATATTGAATGCTTATTGTTCAAGAATTCTGAGAATGACAGTGCTTTTATTCTGTGAAGTAATGACGTTAAAAATCCTTGTCTCTCAGTCAGAAGGTTCTGGGTTTACTTCCTGTCCCAGGTCTGTCTGCATGGAGGCTTCCAAAAGCATTTTTGTGCATATCCTGATTTAATGTGATGTAGTGTTTTATGTGTTTTGGACCTTTCATAAACGGGGTTTACCCGAGTCATCCTGCACTTTGTGACTATATCTGGAAAAGGAGCTCTGAAAGTGCAATTTACTTTCTTAGAACAAAATATTTTTTCATTTTATTATTGCTGGCAGTGAATTAAACTGAATGTCTGTGTGTTTGTTCTATACAGCCTCACAAGGGGAAAAGCAAAAATCCACTAAAGGTGGTGTAATTATTTCCATCGTCATACAAACCGTGATTACGCAAAAGATTCATGTAAACCTCATCGCCCTGTTCAAGCTGAAGGATAATTGCATTAGATATACTTTCATGTGCACCATTACTAACTTCAAAAGAGCCCATAACATGTTTACCATTATGAAACATATGAATACCAAGCGACATATCTTTTCTTTTCTCAAGCAAAGTAAATCTGAAGTAGTAGATTCCTTTGACTGGGGCTGTGAAGAAACCTGGAACAAAAGAAACAGCAGAAGATATAAACACAGCCCATCTGCCCACACTCCCGCCTGTTGTTTATTAGTATGGGTGAAGTAGGTTGGTACCTGTAGATGGGTTGTAGCCTTGGCCAAAGTTCACAAAGACTTTACTGAACTTCAGCGTGACGTCAGTATTAAAGGGTCCAAATTGTCCATGAGTGAGGGCGGTTGAGAACGCCACCTTTGGTTGATCTGTGTGAATGTTTTTGTTTTTTTTTCTTATTGAGAGTGACAATACTTCACTTGAGAGAGAGCAACATTCATAACCACTTCACTTTGTATCAGTTTTACTCACTCTTCCTATTTCATCATCAAATGCTTTACTTTTAATTCTTGCTTATCCTACCTTCGTACTCTCTTCTGATCTCCTCCACCTCCTTCTCATTGGTGGTCATTCTGGCTTCCAGCGCTGAAAGAGGTACAGCAGAGAGTGTTTGAAGATAGAAAATTAATCTATGCAACCTATCAAGGTGAAAATCAACTCCAAATCAAGATGATTTGGAGTTGATTTTCACCTTAATTGGAACATGACTTCACTGCCAACACAACATGCATCCTGTTTTCAACTCACCCATGTTCTTACTCTTGAGATCCTCCACCTCACTTTTGGTGATGTTCAATGTGTTCTCCAACTCTGCAAATGCATTTAATGTTCCCCACAGTGAGTAAACATTCTGTTTTAAGAACAATGGCTGAAGTCTTCTCACATTTCATGTTATTAGATCATGCTGTCCTGAACTCAGAGGTTACCATATTTGTTTATTTGTCTTCCTCACCTGCATTCTCCCTCTTGATTTTCTCCATTTCTTTCTCAGTGGAACTTATTTTGACTACAAGGCCTGCAAACATAAAAATATTGGTTATTTCACAGAAGATTTGTGAACTTAAAGAGTAATCACTGCTAATTAAAGCATTTATCTTTGCAACATGCATCACCTAATTTTTCTTGCTCCAGCTTCTCTATCCTGCTCAGGTAATGCTTCAGGTCAGTCTTCAGTTCGATGGTCATGTCTCTGAGCTCCTTCAGCTCGGCCCAGAGATCCACGGTGCCATTGGTCTGTTTGGTGCTCTCGGCCTGATTTATTTCAACACCTTGAATCTCAGCCTGGAGACCTTGATCTAGAGTGTGAGCAGTGTCACTGTCCGCCTCGCTGTGAGCCCAAGTCCAACACTGACAGAGGAGCAAAATGTGAAAAATGACAGATCTTCTCATCCTGGAACGTCTGCTGTGTAGCTGGTTTATGTTGCAATCTTGGAGGACTTGCTCTCCTCTGTGTTTTATACCAGCAGAAAGCAGGACACCAAACAGAAGCCTGAGAAATAAGCAGATGTTTCTGATAATTCCCCTAGTTTTAAATGTTTTTGTTTTGATAGTTCCTCCAAAGTAGGACAGAGAAAAGCGTGAGAGAGTAAAACATGTCATAGACCTGATCACTTGAGAATTTACCAGGTGCAACAAACAAAGACAAACTTTTGGTTGAGTTTTGATTATTAGAAAGTAGAGCAAAGGAAATGGGTGAGGTTGAGTAAAAATACATTTGGATGTGTATTTACATTTGAGCCTATATAGTATTGACTAAACACGTGTGGACTAAGAAAAAACTGACATAAAATTCAAAGTTTTGCGCCCAAATCCTGCTTTTAAAAACCACATAGACTCCTTCAGGTTGTGTAATCATTCAGGTCCAGAAAATAAAGTTCAGTTTAATTATTAAGAGAATGAAAATGATAAAAATCTGCCATGCAGGATCTGCATGGTGGGCAAGCAGATGACGCTGTTGCAGCAGGAAAAATACTTTATTTGTATAACACTTTAAAAAAAAAATGTCACAAAGTGCTTCACATAAAATAGCATCAAATAAAACATCATAAATAGCAAAAGAAGGACCCAGGTTTGAATCCCAACGTAGGGTCTGTCTGTCCTCCCCGTGCATATTACGTCATATTACCAAATTAAACTCATGCTCAAAAATGTGTCCAACACTACTTTTAGAAAGACACTTCTGCAGCAATTATAGGTAAAAGAAATTAAAACATTCATTCTATTGTTTTTTGTTGATTTGAAGTATCCTGAATTTAATATTTATAAGTGTCATATTATTAGGTGATCATGCAGATGATCCAATCGCAAATAAAAAGAAAATGATCTGAGAATATCATGATTTACACTTAACTGACCAGTAGAGGGAGCTGACGGGCCAAGTCCATAAGTTTAAGAGATACAACAGTATAAGAAAAGGTAAACATATGGAGAATTTCATTAATAACAAGCATGCAACAAGCATTTCTTTTTACATTTGGTCTTTACTAAGACTGTGCAGAGATTATGGATCCAGATTTAAGGACCTGTGCAACAGGCTTGAAAAAAAAACCTAATTCAAAACACATTTCTGTTTAAACAAAATTTAATCATGGTTCAAAGTCTGCTCCACTGTAATACTCCATGTTGTAAATCAAGGGAACAAACACAATGAAAACACCTGTTAGAAGTTTCTCTATTAGAACTGCGTTGTGGACGACCAATGTGGAAAAACTGAAACTGTTGGCTTTGATTGAGCTGCTCTATTTAGCACATTCAAGTAACTTTTGAATTCCTCAATTAAATTTCAGTTGTGCCCTGAAAGTTGCTACTATTTTCTGTAGCCTGTCTTAGTCCTCACATCCAGCAGAGCTAAACCAGCCCTCCATTGCCGGCCTTCACGTGTCTCATATCCCAGAATCCCCTGCTGAGGATTTGTGATCACACCAGCTGCTATTCAGAGGGTTGCTGCTCTAGCCCACACAGCTAAATTGTTTTCATGCTCCTCTAAGAGCAAATGCCTAGAAAACTAAAAGGAAAACAACAACAACAACAACAACAACAACAACAACAACAACAACAACAAAAATGCAGAAACACTGAGTTCCTTTAAATCAAGGCAAAAAAAATATTTGTCTCACTGCCTTAGATTAATAATACTTGGAACTGGAACATCATTAACATCACATATAAGCAAGATTAAAATTCTTTTTCCATTTATTTGCAATCACTTCCTATCAAAACACAACTGAGCTACATATATATACACATATATGCAGTTTCTACAAGAACTGCATTCTTGTAGAAACTACAAGAAGAATGTAGTTTCTTGTAGAAACTGCACACAACTGCATTCTTCTTGTAGAATCTGCAGTTTAGCACAGCACTACTGTGGTTTCTGGGTCACACAGAGCCTTTTCCACTCCACTCAGAGCAAAACATATTTAATCTGTATCATGCATATTTTCAACCTTTTTTTACATGTAAAAATGTTGAAACGTTTGACACCTAAATGTAAACCAATACAACCATTTGCCTTCGGAAAAAGTTTCAGTTTTTATTTGAGCAAAGCTGGTAGGCATTCAAATAAAAGACTTGCAGCTGTAGATGCTGTAAAATGTAATTCTACAAATTATTGACTTGGGATGACTTTGGATTTTTCTGTGCATTTCTTGTGTAAATGAATTTAGAGCAATGCATAATTTTTCCACTCTTATGCACTACTTTCTGTTGTTGTATCACATATAATCACAGTAAAACACATTGAAGTTGGGGATTGTAATTTAACACAATGTAAAACGGTTGGCACATCTTGAGTACAACTGCTAAAAATTTCAGTATAAAGTGGTTTCAGTTCTTTTTGTGGAGAGCTAACAAGTTGTTGGATAACTTGTCAGTTATCAATTCAACCTGGAAATTAAGTAAATGTGTTCAAGTTGTGTATTTGAATTATACATACCACTCCTTCTTCATACATTGATAACTGCAAAGTGACAAATCACTAGTCCTGTATTAGGTGTTATTTGGTTTTCATGCATAATTTTTCAATTTTGTAGACATAACTATTTGGCTCCTCGTATGCCAAGAATAAAAAAAAATAGAGGTGGTTTGAAACTTTTGCCCAATTGCCTTGAACTCAAGATGAAGAATAAGATCAACACGAGTATCCAATGGCAACCTTCAACGTTTCAAAGTGAGAAATTCAGTGGCGATTCGTGATTGGAGGACCCCAGGTGGGTCAGAGCCAATCAGAGCGTGGCAAGTCAGACAAGTTACAGAGGGAGGAGGCGGTGGTGGTGCATTCGAAGTGAGTTTGTGTGAAACCACAAACCGGAGGTTTGCACAGTGTTAAGCCATCAGTATTGATCCGGGCAGCGGGTCTGTGTGACAGGCGCCCTTTTGATGACATTCATCAGCGGTATTAGCTCAGTTAATTAAAGGGCTTCAGCTCCCGGGTGGACCGCAGGGACAATGAGGAAGGTTGCTCTGCTGCTAATTGTGCTCCTCGGCGTTGCACACTTTGCGACTGTCTGCAGGTGTGACGAAGGTGAGTCTGGCGTGTCGCGGTGTTGTTTAAACCGAAATGACCAAACAAGCGCGTCATTAGCGCAGCTAACACTTGTTTCCGGTCAGCTATTGTCATTTATCCTAGCTAGCTAAGTAACTGAGCATAATTAGCCTACTAGTTAGCATTGGCTGGAATGCCAACAGGGCTGCAGAACTCTGTAAAATCTGAATTTACACTGTATGCAGTGGGGGTTTTTTTCTTCCCGTTTTCAAAACTACCTGTATGTCTAAATATTGCTTGCTTTTTTTAAAATCTGCTTTGATTTCTAAATCTTGGAACATTTCTGCTAAGATGCAGAAGAAAACAAAGCTGAGGCAGCTGATGAGGACAGTGATGATGAGGAAGAGGAGGATGACAGCGACGAGGATGACACGGAGGTGAAAGAAGAGAACGGAGTCCTGGTTCTCACCAACAGCAACTTTGACACCTTTATCGAGGGAAAAGACACGGTTCTGGTCGAGTTTTATGCACCATGGTACGCTTGCTTATTTTAGGGTCTCTCTTCCAACTTTGTTGCCCAATGTTCTGGACTTTGACTGGGCCATTCTGACACATGAATATGATCCGGTCTAGCTATTTCATGCTTGCTCTAACTATAAATGTCCTGTTAGGAGGTGAAAACTTAAAAAGTGCATAATTTTTCTCTAGCTTTTCTTGATTTATGACAATCAATCCCAATAAAATAGATGGTTTGTGGTTGCAATGGCCCAAAAAATAAAGTTTAAGGAACTGTAACATTTTATCATAAAACTGTAAGAGGTATTGAAAGAAATTGCAACAAAAAACTGTCAGTTTTCTTTATGCGGAACTGTCCTGTTTATATTGTCAGGTGTGGCCACTGTAAGCAGTTCGCCCCAGAATATGAGAAGATCGCTCAGACTCTGAAGGAGAACGACCCTCCGATTCCTGTTGTCAAAGTGGACGCCACGAAAGCCGACGCGGTGGCGAGCCGCTTCGACGTGTCTGGATATCCCACCATCAAGATCCTGAAAAACGGAGCGCCCGTCGACTATGACGGAGAGAGGACCGAGAAGGGTGAGAATTCAGGAGCAGCTCTTTGTACGTTTTCTAAAAGAGCATCAATGATTGGGTTGACTGTGTATCTGCAGACATCGTGGCGCGGGTGATGGAGGTGTCTCAGCCGGGCTGGAAGCCGCCTCCTGAGGCCACGCTGGTCCTGACCAAAGACAACTTTGACGAAACGGTCGATAATGCAGATATCATCCTGGTGGAGTTCTACGCTCCATGGTGAGTCGCTTCTTAAAGGCAGAGTAGGGCTGCAATTTAGACTCTCTCCTTTCTTGGTTCAGTGATTAAAATAAAACAAAGCGGTTTGTCTTCCGCAGGTGTGGTCACTGCAAGCGTCTGGCTCCGGAGTACGAGAAGGCTGCAAAGGAGCTGAGTCAGCGTTCCCCTCCCATCCCTCTGGCCAAGGTTGACGCCACCGTGGAGCCGGAGCTCGCCTCGCGCTTTGGGGTCAGTGGTTACCCAACGCTGAAGATCTTCAGGAAGGGCAAAGCGTTTGAGTACAACGGACCCAGGGAGAAGTACGGTACGCGTTTTACCGACCAGGCCATCACTGCACTGAATTAACAGGAGCAACATTTTCGTTGTTCCTGTAACAAGACAATCCTTTACTTCTTACCTTCAGGCATTGTCGACTTCATGAGTGAGCAGGCAGGACCACCTTCTAAGCAGATACAGGCAGCAAAGCAAGTGCAGGAGCTCATCAAAGATGGTGACGACGCAGTCATTGTTGGCATTTTTTCCAGCGAACAGGATGCAGCCTTTGAGATCTACAGTGAAGCCTGTAAGTGTTTTTTTTTTTTTAAACTTTGATGCCTAATTTGCAGACTGTTGCTGCAGAAAATGCTACTCAAGGACACCACTAGCATTATTGGCTCCAATATTTCTTCTTATTCTGCCTGTTTCCTGTCTGGCAGGTAACGCTCTGAGGGAGGACTTCACCTTCCGTCACTCCTTCAGCTCCGAAGTGGCCAAACTGTTGAAAACGTCTGCTGGTCAAATTGTTATTATTCAGCCCGAAAAGTTCAACTCAAAGTATGAGCCAGCTTCTAACAAGCTTACAGTCAAGGTGACGTTGTCTATTTCACTTCTCTTTCTATTACTAGTTTAATTTGAAGGTGAAACTTAATTAGAATATAAAATGATTCAGTTCAGTTTTGTGGCACTCTGATGCAAGCAAGCATTGAGCAGCAATCCTGACAATCTGGCTTGAACTCGCTGTGTCTGAAATGTGCAGGAGTCGATGTCGGTGTCTGAAGTCCAGGAGTTCGTCAAGAAACATTCCATTCCCCTGGTGGGTCACAGAAAACCCAGCAACGATGCCAAGCGCTACGCAAAGAGACCCCTGGTGGTCGTATATTACGGAGTCGACTTCAGCTTCGACTACAGGATAGGTGAGTTGGAGATGAAATTCTCAGCTAAGTATACACTGTTTTGCTAAAGTATTCACACCCCATTTACATCACATTTTGATATTCTACAACCACACCTTCAGTTGGTTTCATAGAGATTTTATACGCTAGATCAAAAAAAAAATTGTAGTAGTAAAGTGGAAGGGAAATAGTTTTTCAAATAAAAACAAAACAAAAAAAACATGCATATTGAGCCTTTTTTTGAGTGAATACTTTGTTGAAGCACCTTTTGCTACAGTTCCAAGTGTCTTAAGATTTTTTTAGCAGCTTTATTTACCTGGGCATTGTTTTTGCCCAACATTTTTTCTGGAATATTTGCAATGAATTTCCACAACATTGACCTAAAAGTACCAGTGACATTTTTTTTTTTTTTTTGTCATTAGTTTTTCAACTTGCCAAAAATTTCACAAATATAACCACCCTACAAAAAGAATATTTGTCCTCTTTCACAAAAGTTTATTTATTTAAAAAGAAAAAAGTCAGCTCTACAATTTGGAGTTCTAAGTGACTTACCAAGTTTTATTTAGGGGTGTTGGAGTAGAGAGAACTGAATAAATGCATGCCACACTTGACATTTTTGTTCTTGAATGTTGTGGTTGTAGTGACTTTTTTTTCTAAGGTCAAAAGTTAATATAATTTCCCATTAAAGCTCCTCTTAGTTTACTCTGTTGGATCATTTTGTTTGCATTCTGAGTTATGATGTTTCTGAGGCTTCAAGTTTAATCTTGGAGCCGATCAGACAGCTGCACACCACCTGTGAAGAACCGTCTCTGCTTTGGCAAGCTTTTCATCTCGTCTTTTTCGCTTTCAGCCACACAGTTCTGGAGGTCCAAGGTGCTGGATGTCGCCAAAAACTTTCCGGAGTACACGTTCGCCATCGCCGATGAGGAAGATTACGCCGAGGAGCTGAAGAGCCTGGGCCTGAGCGAGAGCGGCGAGGAAGTGAACGTTGGGATTTTGGCGGACGGAGGAAAGAAGTTCGCCATGGAGCCGGAGGAGTTTGACTCAGACGTGCTGAGAGAATTTGTCGTTGCTTTTAAGAAAGGTGGGTCTTTGTTTCACGTTTCATCATTTCTAAAGGAAGTTTTTTTTGTTTTGTAAGCTTGCTAAATTTTTCAGTATGTCTTGAATTTTGTCTACAGGAAAGCTGCAACCCATCATCAAATCCCAACCAGTGCCAAAGAACAACAAGGGACCAGTTAAGGTCGTGGTGGGAAAGACCTTCGACGAAATCGTCATGGATACCCAAAAGGACGTCCTGATCGAGTTTTACGCTCCCTGGTGCGGCCACTGTAAGAAGCTAGAGCCGGAGTATGTGGCGCTTGGCAAAAGGTACAAATCGGAGAAGAACCTGGTGATCGCCAAGATGGATGCCACCGCTAACGACGTGCCGAACGACGGCTACAAAGTGGAAGGCTTCCCCACAATATATTTTGCCCCCAGCGGCAGCAAGCAGAGCCCAGTTAAATTTGAAGGTGGAGACAGAACAGTAGAAGCGCTCGGTAAGTTTGTAGAGCAGCATGCCACAAAGCTCCTAAAGAGAGACGAACTTTGAGACTTTCTCTCTACGAAGGAGCTAAGAACTCTAAACGGCGGCGGGGGTCTGTTGGAGCCTGGGAGGCCAAAGGGAACCGAACAGTTTCTGAATGGTGTTGCTGACTTTTTTTGACGCATTTCAATCTTCCTTTTTAGTTTCTGTTCATTCCGAGAGGTTCGGCTTCTGTTTCTGAAAACATGTAAGCACTGACGGTTTTTAAATAAAGCTGAAAATGATGGTGGCTTTCTGCACCAACACTCAGACCAGACTCCTTGTGATGATGAATTGAAACAAGAGGTTGTTTTTGTAGAAATTTTAAATGAAAAGACTGGAAGTGCATACAGCTCAGGAAAGAATCACATTTTAAAAATCACAGTTTCAAACATCACAAATGGCTACACCTTGAAACTAGCTTAAAAACACTGTCCGACCGTACCTTGATCTTGATTATGGAGCTTCATGTTAATCCTGTATTCACCTAACATTAAGACATAATCATTAAGCATCAAAACATTTTGCAGGGTAGGGTGGGGGGGATGCTTCTGTAACTATGGCTCAAATATCAAACAGAATCCTGATGGTTCTGGCTGTGGGGTGCTAAAAAGTGCTTCATGTACAGATATTTAAAACATCTTCATATGGTGTTCATAAAAACGTCTCTGTTTAACAAAACATCAAAGGTTTTTGAGGTTCTGGCCGGATACTGTAGAGCTGCTGCCTCATTCACTCAAAGGCACTTGAGATACTGGCACTTGATGCGCTGGTTCATGAACGGCGGCGGAAAAGGTGAGCGGGAACGTTAGGAAAACTCGTTGGTAAATCGCAAGTGGAAGTCACGGATCTTCTGCAGCACCACCTTCAGCTTCTCGGTAGGAGGTAAGATGGTCATCCTGGATGGAGGAGAGGAGAACGAAAACACATAAATAGTGCAGATGTTGAAGGAATGTGTTTGTGATGCACGTCAGCAAACTGGAATAATGCTGAACTTATATGGCTACACTGTTGAAAGTGCTCAGAGCATCTCCATGTTTTGTCACGTTAACACAAAACTTCAGAGATCAACTCAAAATCACTCATTATGAAGTGGAAGCACAATTATGCATTGTTTTTCTAAAGGTTCTTACAGATAATGATCTGAGGTTTTATGCATTTATATTCAGCTCCCTTTACTGATACCGCCAACTAAAATCCAATTACTATAATGTTATCTTGGAGGAGAAAAAACCCACCATCTCCTTGGTGAAACGTGGTAGAAGAAATATGTTGATCCATATCCATAAACTTCATGAAATTTACAGACGTTCTCCATTTAATCTATGGGCTTGATTAGGTTTGTAATGAACAACAGGTAAATGTTCAGCCTTTGGATGTAGCGATTTACTCAAAAGACTTTATCAAGCTTTGACTCGGGGGCTGAATGCAAATGCGCAGCACAGTTTTTTGTAATTTATTCATAAACATAATTTCTCTTCTACTTTGTAATTATGCTCTAATTTATGTTGAGCTATGATGTAAAAAAAAAAACAATGAAATACACTGAAGTTTGCGGTTGTAACAAGACAAAGAGAGATTGATCTCTGAGAGAGAGAAAAGTTCAAGCTGTCTGAATACTTTCGTAATATTTACATGATGAGCAATGCATACCTGAAGTGGAAGGTTCCATCTTTCTGACCGAAGCCACTTCCTGGTACCAAGCAGATTCCCTCCTCCTCCAGCAGCTTCATACAGTAAAACATGTCTGGGACTTTGCCTTCCGCCTGCAGGTAAGCACACATGCGCATGATTGCTAACGTGTTGGCGGATCACCAGTGGACCAAGATCACCAGTCAACCAAGGGAATGTAAGAGCAGACCTTGGCCTTGTCGATGGCTTTCTGTGGGAGAGTGATGCGGGGGAAGGTGTACATGGCGCCCTGCACCGGATTGCAGGTGATCCCTGGTACTGTGTTGAAGATCTCCTCTGTCAGCCTGGCCTTCTCTGCCAGCGCGGCCAGCACTGCTGTCCGTTCCTGGAAGGGAAGCGACCGGGAAGAATGAGTAGGAGTTAACCGATGACCTGAAACTGAATCCATCTTTTCCCACAATAACTATTCTGCGCTGGCATCTTACTGGCTGTAATAGATCCTGTAAAGTGTGAGGTTGAAACTCGGTGGATCAGAGTCGATTGTTCTGAAGGTTTCACAGATGCTTGGTTGGATAAAGTCAGGAGATCTTTGTTCCATCAAAACAGTGCTCTTCCAGTTTGCTTTGTGCTATCAATGTATGTTAATTAATCCACTGAGCCATTCTAACATGAAAATAAAACCTATTTTAAATTTCTCCACTTGATCCCTGAAAAAAAAAAAAAATCCTTCCCATTTCAGACTCATGCACTGTGTTGCAAATTGACAATTTCTGGCAAGACTTAAAAAGAGAAGTTTGCAGATACCCTCTGTCAAAACTGAACAGGCTAGAGATGTTTCATAAGGAAGAGCGGGCCAAAGGTTTAGTCTCTATGTGCAGGCAGAATGGATCAGAGGCTGAGTAGAAATGCACACCACAATTTTCAGATTTTTATTTTTTCCCAAATTTTTAAAACCAGATTCAACCTCATAATATGATTTGTGTTGGTCTATCACTAAAATCCCCAGAAATACAGTGGATAGTGTAATTGTACCTTAAGAAAATGTACTGAAAATATTTAAACATTTCTGCCACTGTGAAAAATGCAAGTTAACCATCTGTGTTATTCAACAAGGAACAACTGACTGTCTGGCCACGATACTTTAATCGGGTCACTTGGTGGCATCATTCCCCCACTGAGTGAACGCTGGTGATTGCTGGCCCTTAACTTTGCTAGGGAGAAATATTTGTTCACTTTACACCAATGCTGTAACCTTATGTTACCAATTGGCAAACCCTTTAGTTGTTCTGTTTACCTAAAGTT
The DNA here is from genome assembly GCA_903066815.1 of Brachyrhaphis roseni. NCBI lineage: Eukaryota > Metazoa > Chordata > Actinopteri > Cyprinodontiformes > Poeciliidae > Brachyrhaphis > Brachyrhaphis roseni. Next base: position 34,797 of record CAEFZY010028736.1, on the reverse strand, counting down.
GAAGTAATCCATGGTAAAAGTAGTCAAATATGTAACTGATCTATTTCTATAAAAATCTAATTAAACTGAGTTCAGCATTTTGAGCTACTTGAGCAGATTACAGAATCCTACAGTCAAACCACTTGGATTTCACTATTTATTTCATGTCAGTGACTCAAATCCTTACAATTCTTTTGTTCTGCTTCTACACATCACCTGGTCATATTGTAAAGTTTATAGATGACCTATATGATTCAGCCACTGGAGAGCAATAGAAGTTCAAACAATCCGGCAGCAACCATATTCTGAGTTAACGATTCACAATTCCAAAGAGCAATAAACAGAGTTCCAACATTTCTCTCTGTAAAAGTCTGAACAGCTCTTTCACAGTCTTCACAATAAAAACTACACTTGGTTTAACTTTAACTCTTCCTGCAGCTGTCATGCGTCTACAGAAAATATGGCACGACTGTCCCCAATGATTTGACAACAGCCACAAGCCCAGCTGAAACGTGCAAAATGTGTTTTATTCTTTTCTTCTTCTTTTTTTTTGCTTTATTGTAAGAGGAAGCAGAGAAGTACAGAGGTTTTTAAATGCAGAGTCATAAATATACTGCTTCCCACTTGGAAAATTGCTGAAATATGCAGGATTTCAATGCTAGCATAAAAAATCCCTCCAGTCTGAGAGTCACGTTACCAGTGAACTCAGTAATGACCACATAATGAATGGCTTCCTCTCACTGTGACCAACCCCTCCGCCTGTGTGAGTTCAGCAGAAACAGGTGAACATCATTACTACACTGTACATTATATAATGGGCTGCATATAATCCACTTTGCAGAGCTCAGGCTGCTGCTTGAAACCAACAGCAAGAAGCAAAACTCCCGCACAGAGAAGCCGATTACTGCCTTGTAAAGATTTCAGCTCACTCAATGCAAGCTTTGTGTGCGCAGATTATACCCGTCGGTTCTTGTGCGTATTTACATAAGTGAAATGTGTTTGCTGAAATGTTTGCTGCTTCATCCGGGTGCGCAACGTGTGATTAGGAGACTTTTTTTTTTTTTTTTCACCTTCATAAACGTAGTGTAGGACGGTTCATCGGGCTCTGGGGGGTTCACCACCAGGTCCAGGAGGGCCTGTCCAGGAACGGGGGGGCACAGACGCACCGACACCAGTTTGGTGAGCTGGGCCTTCACCTCCGGGTCCATGTTGATCACCTCCATGTAGCCGCCACGGAACCCACACCTCATGAAGGCAAACAGAGAGAAGACAAACACGAGGATGACTACAGGATACACATCTGCGTGGAGGAATAACTCCACCATCTGTAGACCAGCAGGAATACTTCTAATAGCAAGAACGAGAGGACGCACCAACCACAGCAATATTGGAGATAGTATTCTACAGCAGGGACAAGGAAAACTAAAATATAGAGATTTTATGTTTTTAAATGTCTTTCTATCATACAGACATTATATACCAGACAGGTCTGAAAAGAAAATGCAAATTTAACAAAAAAATTAACCCAATTTTAATACGGTTTAACGTATAAAATATAAGCCAAACTTTATTTCAATTACACAGATCAATAGGGCATTGAGGCAATACGAATAGTAACTATTCAAATGTAAAGTAAAAAATTGTTTTTCTAATTTTGTTTGGCATTTAGCAAAAAAAAAAAAGACCAAAAACAAGAAACATTCAGTCTGAGAAATTTTTTTTTTGCCTGTTTTCTTTTTGCTAGGTGTTTGAAAATCTCTGGTTTCAGCAGCAGCCAACAGCTGATAAGCAAATAAATTTAGGCATTTAATAAAACAATAGATTGCACTTTATTACAAAATTGTACAGCTTGAGTATTAAACACTTTCAAGTGTTTAATATTCAAGATTCATTTCCTATACAGAAAGGAATCACTTTCCAAAACCTTGAAAACACCAAGCATTTTGAAGGATTTCAAGCATCTGTACGAACCCTGACTATGAAGAGAGAAAAGCTAGAGAATTTCTACGTATAATAATTCATAAATGTAGTCGCTTACTCTCCCATGTAGCACTTAGAGGCGGAGTGGAAGGAAGCCATCTCCACAGTGCTGGAATAATCCGGTCCCATCTCAAACAGAACCTTCTTGAAGGAGTGAAACTTGCAGCCCTCAGCGTACACGTTATCCTGGTAGACCTGCCAGAGGAAAATGGTTTCAGAACAAACTCTGTTTACACAGGAATTAAATGAACTGGAAATAAATTAATACAGATGCGCAAATGGGGCCCATATATAGGCAGAAAATACATTTCTTTCCTCTAAATCGAAGCTGATCTCTTTGATTTTCCACCTAACAGTTGAGATCATTTAAAACTTTGTTTGTTTGTGCTTTTAGATGAATTAAACTTTTTTTTTTTTACCTCATCGGCCATGAGGAAGAGATGCTCCTCTTTAGCGAATCGGATCACATCCTCAATACACTGTCTGCTCTGCACTTGACCTACAATAAAAAACAGAACATTACGTTTAGAGTAAAGACAGTAGAAGAGTGAATTAAGATATTTGGAATATTTTCATTCCCAGGAAAATTGGAAAGAATCTTAACCAATAGAAGCTACAGATGCATTTTTTTTCTTCACAAAATAAGTATACAAATCAAAGTTTTCTGCCAGTAAATGTGCAGGGTTCTGTGTATACGTACCTGTGGGGTTCCCTGGGTTGATGATGCAGAGCACGCGGGGCTTGCAGTGCTGCTTGGCTTCATTTAGCGCTCTCTTGAGCTCTGCCATGTTCAGACTCCAACAGTTGTCCTCGTCCAGATAGTAGTTGATCTGCACAGCGGCCAGGTCCGCCAGGGCAGCCGAGTACAGAGGGTACTGAGGGATTGAGATCATCACCCCGGTGCGGTCTCGACCCTCGCCGCACACCAGCAGTTTCAGAATGGTCTGAGATGTGGAGAAGTGTTTTACCCACTTGATTTTGGATACCATTAGAAGCAGATCATTTATGAAGGAACCTGGAGTCAGTGTAGACACTGAGATGCTCATGTCAATCTACGGCTGTTCAAACCCAGAACAATTTTCCAAAGATTTCACAAATACAATAAAGCCTTTATACATTTGGAATTGTGTTTTAGATTTTTGCCAGTGGTGAAAACTTTCACTATTCAGAATGTAGAGAGGAGTTGCCGTACCAGAAAATACCAGAATATCTGCAGATTTCAGCAAGTCAAATGTGAGGCTTTTCAAGACTTTTTGATGCCACTTTGAATAAAATTTAAGCCCCAAAAAAACTATAAATACAAAGAAATGTTTGGGGAATCCTGCTGTATTATAATCAGTAGTAGCATATATAAAAAGCATTATAAAATTTCTGCAGTCTGTTTGCAGTTCTTGGTAGTGGCTCTGTGCTTTTAACACTGAATGGCTCTCTACAGCTCCCATAGTTGCAAGCCTAAAAGTTTGGGTTTTTTGCACGCAATCCACCTAGCCTCGTATGAGTCGGCTACAGAAGTGACTGGAAATAAATTTGCACTTATCTAGCTGCTAGCAAAAGGTTAGCTAGCAGCTAGTTATCGGCAGCGTCAACCGCCTTGAGTCACAGAACACAATGAGGCACGAGACTAAAACTTATGCCTGACAGGAAAGTCCTGTGAGAGAAAAAACTATGTAGAATATACAAGATTAAATAGTGATTAACCTAATTAAGGTCATTGTAAACATGAATTTAAGACATTTTAAGGACATGTGGACACCCTGCATACCATCCTAGGGGTTTTTGAGAGTCAGTGAAATAATTTAAAACCTGACACCTCTGCCTGTACATTCTGTCCCAGATATGCCAGAGTTTATTAATGCATGGGCCTGTTGTTATCTCTTTGTGTTGGATTATATCTTAAAGTTACTCAGCTGTGTGAAATGGTTACATAAAAGTGAGGGTGATAAAAGTCTATGTGTGGATTAAAGTCAAAGATGTGCAAAGTACAGTTCAGTAAGTATATAATTAACAGGCGTTCAATGTAGGCCAGTTCTGTGAAATGCATGTCGCTTTTGCAGGATTAAAGGAAGAATACGTCTATTAAGTCAGCTCCACAGCATGTCACTAGTCTGTGAAGGAGGAGGTGTCAAAGGTTTGACAGATACCATAATAGCATCGCTGGCCCCGGTGGAGAGGTAGATGTTGTCGGGATTGGAGGGGATGCCGCCGTCTCTCCTCTCGATGTAACGTGCCACATCCTGCCGAATGCACTCGATTCCCTGGCTGGCGCTGTAGGCCCCTGCAGGACAGCAGAGTGAACTTTGAAAGTTCTGCACAGATAAGCTGACACTGTTTAACACACAGAGACTGACTGTGATGATACAGAGCAACTCGAGGATGTGACTGATTGGACGGAGCACAGGGGCGGGCGGGGAGTGGTCTGACCTATACTGTGACCCCCGCAGGCGTCGAGAATACGCCGAGCTCTCTTCTTGGCGTCCTCTTGAAACTTGTTGTCTTTCAAAAGTTCCGGGTAAGAACAAAGAGCCAACACCTGAGAGAGAAATGAGGATATGTGGTTTAGCTACAGGCTTTGCAACAAATGTCTTTTTTTGTCCGTCAATGAGCGCTCCACATTATCAGCAAACACAGCAAACAATCAGGGGATGAATCCAGCCAGTGAGTCTAACCTGTCTGAAAAATGTGATTGGTCTCTGACCCATAGCTTGGGCATCGCCTATGTTAGCCTTGATGACTTCAGTGAAAGGTTTCTTCACACCCTGCAACGACAAAAACAAAAAGTGCAAAAGTCAAATTAAAGAGGTGGACCTTTGTGGATGCAAAATTTATATCTGTACAAACTTGTACTGTATTCATACTTTTACTTGTTATGACTCAGTGGCTTGGAAAAGTGTTGACACCATTAGAACTTTTTCTTCCTTTTGCCGCATTACATTGAGAAACCTTATTGCATTTTATTGAAGCTTCATGTGACATGCTAACACAAAGCTAGCAAGCAGAGTTTGCCTAACCTTGCGACAGGACTTCAGCCCTAAACGAGCCAAGGTTACGACAGCATGGATTAGATCAAAGCATGTTCATGCGGTAAAATGGCCCAGTTAAAGTCCATATCTTAATCTAACTGGGAATTTATGCCAGGATTTAAAAAACAGACTTCACAGGTGCTCTTCGTCCAATCTGGACTCGGGGAGTTGTTCAAAGAAGAATATGGGAATTTTTTAGTATCGTGTGAAAAGCTGGTACAGACACAGTCCAAAGGTTTTGCAACTGCAATGTAATGTAGCTTGATACATTACATTGCAGGTGATGGTCCTACAAAAGACTGAATCAGGAGAACTCATGACAAATGCCCACCACATTTGTCACGAGTAATAGAAAAAATAGATTTTTTTCTATGTACAATGAAGTGTGTAAAGTGTATAGTGACCAAATCAGAAAAAGTTTTGGACGTACTTTAGCATCGTACTGCAAATCAAAATAAAAGGCACAGCTTATTTTCACCCTGCATTGACCCAACGCTCCCCCATTAGAACCTCTTATACTTTACAGTCTGGTTTGATGTGTGTTAAACGACTGCTGAGTCTTACAGAAACACAATCCACCCACAGTTCGTGGGTTGCATGTTCACCAAGACATGCTGACTTAATCTAATCACAAGACAGTCTTCTGTCTTTTCTTCGCTTCCTCTGGCCATCTTCTATTCATCAGCAAACCGGCTCTCTTCATCTCTGTGACTTAAACGACACACCCAAACTCAGGGTCTGTTTGCTGGTTCCGGCATGCTGCAGCTGTTGCCGTTTCTCAGATGACGTCAACCAAAACGACAGCACACTTTATGGCAACCAGACCAAAAAGGTCAGCGTGTCAATCAGAAACGTTCGAAGTCAATCGGGCGGTCAGAAGAACTTTGATCATCATGGATTTTTACACAAGTCCAGCTCCAGCCAGGTGTAGAGTACAGGACTTGAAATACATGCAATGTTGTCAGTTCATGTCCAGGTCATGCAAAGTTTAAAAAAAAAAAAAAAAAGTTTGGTTCTTTTTGAAAGGATTCTATGATCACAGAGAATCTTCCTCACCAAATAATCTTTTCTTTTATCTTTTTTCTTTTTTTTTTTTTTTTTTTAACTATGGCAAGGCTAGCTTCACATTAAATCAGATCTAAGTAGCTGGGTGCACCTCGTTTGCTTTTTAATCTCTATCAACAAAGTGTCCGGTTGTTCTCCGAGCCAGTTACTTCCTGCACTCTCCTGCTCAGTCAGCACCAGGCACTGATTACACAGGCCTGACCAGCTCAGCCAGACCAAGTGACCCAGAGGACAGAGTAGAGCTCATGAACAGAAACCTTTTTCTTCCTTGCAGAAGTATTCACAACCCCCTTCCTTTTTTTCACATTTTGTCCTTTACAACCATAAACCGCAGAGTACTTTAATGTGTTTTTAACCAAATATATATATATAAAAAGTGTGCCATGCATTTGAATTAAATTTTAAAAAAAATTCTGATAACATTTCTACTGTTCATTTATTTTTCCAAAACAGCTAGAGCTCTGTCAGATTAAATGCAGAGCATTTGTTAACATCAGTTTTCAGGCCTTGCCTTCTTAGTAGGATTTCAGTCTAAACTTTTACACTTTGGTCTGAGCCATTCCACTTTTATTATCATTGTCCTGCAGAACAGGTTTCCTCCCAGAACCTCCTGTAAAAAAAAACACATCCACACACCATGATGTTGCCACCAAAATGCTAAATTTATTTGCATTTTTTACACACATTGCCACAAATGTTGCAATGTGTGTAACACTCCAAGAGCTCCGAATTCTTTTCCAAGGCATGACATAAAACTAGTTTGCAAAAAGAAATCAACTTGCATGTGCAAACTGGAAAATAAGCATTGCTAATTTCCTCATGTGATTCTCCAAGGACAATGCAATCAATAAGATGGTAATTAAATGAAGCAGAATTAGGTATCAGGTCACTCAAAAAAAATGAAAACAGAGACGTGTGTGGAGTCGTACGGATACCAGAAAAGTTAATGTTTCCCATGGTCCTGCTAGGATGACACCCAGCTATTGTGACAGAAAACACCAGACTTGCCAGAAGCTGAGATCCAAGCCTGAATTAGCTTTCACCAGAGCAGGCAGTGTCATGCCAGATGTCTGCGTAAGGATTTATAAGGGTCATCAGCAGCACATGTGCACAAAAACACAAATGCATTAAATCTGCTGAGCCACCAGTAAAAGTGTTCCAGTAGCAGATCTGACAGGAAGCAAATCTGCAGATGACTCAACAACTGCTGCAATACAAACCCTCAGACCCCTCTGGAAAAAAAAAAAAAAAAAAAAAAAAAAAGCCTTAAGATTTAGATTTGGTTTTTAAGATATCTGACACAACCCACTTTGCTTCTGAGATAATTATTTTGTCAGCTGTGCAGGACATGAATTGTCCCGGTTATGAGCATAGAAAAACAAGCAGACAGCCGCGAAGCGCAACACTTTCATCAGAGCTGCTTGTTTTGAACCTCCGGAGCCCAGAGGGCCCCAGCAGGCTCTTTCTTCTGAGTGGGTAAGCCCAAAGACACAAAAGAGGACAGAGAATGCTCATCTTATGTAACAAAGCTTCACAATATACACGTCCTCAGAATCCTGCAGGCAACTCAGACAAAAGAAGAGCTAAATGCACTCAAAGCCATCCAGAGCTATCCACTGCAGCTGATCACGTGTCTCAAGAAAGAGGAGAAAGAGACTGTGTGTAAAAAAAACATCCCTTTTAACCTGCTTATCTTTCCTCCAGTAGATCAATAACGCCCCTGTTGGAAGGTAATATAGACAGAAGACGACAGACTGGGACTTGGAAAAAAAAAAAAGACCAGCTGTCCCAGTCCTGTCGCTAATCGCAGAGGAAGTCAGCAAAAATTGAACTGTCTGAAAAACAAATTATAGTTTTTCACCTTTTAATCAGATATGGAACAGAACATGGACATTATGTTTTGTTATGTTTGTCCACGGTCTTCAAAAGTTGTTGTTTTTTTTAAAGCTACAAGCCAAACGTCTGTAAAATTAATCTAACTCAACTGAGAGGTATTTTGCCACAACATGGCATCATCATGTTTTTTTCTATTTGTTATGATTTTTGATCCTAAATAAAGATGAAGATCTACACGAAACAAGCTTTCACACCAACATGTCTCTGGTGACATCGCATAAGACATAAGACAGCCAACTATATGTTTGTATGTTTTATTGTTTTTTCCATTTTAGTTGAAGTTTTATTTTAAATTCCTCTTTCACATGGGTTTACTTGTCTTCTGTGGACCTGCAGTAAAATGAGGCAAGATGTAAAAAACAACAACAAAAAAACAACAACAAAAATAACAGGTTGATATGCTTCATGCAGATTATATGTGTCATTATTACTTCCACCAAAAAAACAAAACAAACGTTGTGCAAACAGACATATAATGACGTCAGTCCTACCCATTAACAACACCATCATAGTATGGAGGGTAGGAAGTGCCACGATTTTGTAAATAAATGAAACTGAACACTACAAAGAAATATGTTACTACTTAGTGAAAAGGGATAAAAAATATATATACATTCATAAGTAAAATATGACATATGTCATTATTTAAATGTGTTATTAATATTTTTTTATAATAACAAAAACAGATTAACTATGCAACTATTAAAATAATTATTTCATGGTCAAATGCTCCAGGACATTCTGAAATTGATTTTATCTGTCAGCTTTATAGTGCTGCTCCAGTCAAGATGATCAGTCTATAGTAATAGTTACTGTTAGAGAAACAATTATATATCTTTTTTACATTTGGAAAACTACACTTTGAATGTAAAACTTTATTTCAGGTTGAACAATTATGTGGGGATATTATTTATTTATTTATGTCTTGTAAAAATAATTTCTATGTCTTGTAAAAATAATTATAGAATTGTACAATTATATTACTATGCATGTATAATTATAAAATTATATAACAATTTCTGGGATAGGTGGCACTTTTTGCCTTCCGTACTTACAGCTCACACAACCACCATCATTCCAGTCAAACCCAGAGGGAAGAAATAAGGGTAAAAAAAAAGCATTGCATGGCCAAAAAGAGAGAGATCATTTATAAAAACTGAAGTAAGGTGATTTCCAAGTGCATGTAGGACCATTACTCTGGATAAAAACGTATTACGGCTTTTACTAATTTTATGAGTTGCAAATATACAATGAAAAAAATCAGATAAATAATTAAATAATAAACATATGTGTAAGGGTTAAAAGTTCTTAAGAAGATCATTATTGTCACTGTTTGCTTAGTTTCAGTATTAGCAGAATCTATAAAGCCTTGAGGTTGGAGATGCACCAATCAATCAGCCACAGATGAGAATAAGCCAATTTTCTCTCGATCAGCTCCAATCAGTGACTGATTCAAACATGAAGCTTAAAGAAAAGTTGAAATTGGCATCAGTTTTAAAACCTGGCCAGTGCTTCAAACTGGATCAATTAGTAAGTATGAGCCTTTTGCAACTCAAAAAGCAGACCTTAATACATCAGAATGTACATCGAATCACTCAGAAGTCTCTTCACTGCTGCAGTGTTTTCCATTACTCTTTTGTTTGTTTTTTCGTCTGCGCAGCCGAAGAAAAGCTTTTTTATATTATTTATTATTTTTTTAAAGCATATTTTTCAGTGCATATTTTGTTACTGTGAGTGAATTGTTGGTTGATGGAAACCATGCTGGATAATATCTTCAAATGTAAAGACAGGTGTGTAAGAGGCAAAAGGCAGTCAGTTGTAGAAAAGCCTGAGCATATAAGCACTCATACTCTGCATTATGGAAATGAAACCAACTTTTATAGCGCCGGTTCATTTGTTTCTGACGGAGACTTCGGCTCTGTTTCCAGCTTACCTCTCGGAGCTCGTTCTCTATCTGCACCGCCCGCTGGACGATGGGGCCGCGGACCGCGTACTCCACCCGCCTCACGTTGGGGTTCATGTTCTCCACGGTCAGCACCTTCCCCCGACACGACACCCCGTTCACTGCCTGCTGGGACATCCTGGCTGCTTTGTGCTCACCCCGCTTTCTGTGACTGCCTCAAACTGTAAGGCTTTTCTAAAATTTTTATTTTTTAGAAGAAGAAGAAGTAGAAGAAGAAGGACAACAAATGAAAGTTATCAATAATTAACAGAAGTCGGTCGCTTCAGAAGAGGAGATAAAAAAAATTATCTTTGGTTACCAGCTGCTCTGCTCGGTGGGGAAAACAAAGTTCAAGTCAGCTCGGGCTCTTGGAGAGACTTCGGAGCCTCCCGGTGCTCATATTCCCCAACCGGGCCGCCACGCCTCCGTCCGCGGGTTGGCTGGACTTTTCCTCCCCTTCGGTTTCTGAACGGAGCCTGCCAATGGTACGTTCGAGGGCTCTAGGAAAATCTAACTTTACAAACGTAACATCGACACAGTCAAGGAAAATGAAGCACGTTACATATCCACACCCGCTGACAAACACCGATGCTTACAATATAAGTTGTTTTGGGTCGCCCGAATAAGGACGAAGACTTTTCGTTTTGACGTCTCCATGCCGTCCTAGCTCATTGAATACGGCATGAAGTCTGCTGCAGAAAAACATTATTTTCACATGCAGAGAGTGAACGCTTTGCTTTGCTTTGCTGCGTTGGTCGGTAACCTAGAAACTTTGGTATCGTGAATACAGGGAAATACAAGAAGTAGGGTATTTTACTTAATTTATTTTTTTCCAATATGATTTTTAAGATCATGTGGTGGAGAACTAACAGGAAAATTTTGCTGACGGTTTGAAGAACGTGAATGAGATCCAGTACTGACCTATTTCTGCCAGGGATGTTAATGAAGAACAGAAGTTTCATCTACAGAGAGGTCAAACATTGCTGGGTTTTTTTGGGAACTGGTGTTAGATTTACTTAGGTTACACATATATAGTCTAATAAGTAAAAAATTCTGTTTGTCTATTCACTTTCCTTGAAATACCACACATAGCTCTAAAGAAGCATCCCAACAAAGGTAGTTTATCCATTTCTGTACTGTAGTTACACAAGCTGTAACTACAGTACAGAAATGGATACAGAAACAATACTAAATATCTTAAAGGTTTTGAGAAAAGACCTAATTTTTATACTTTTAAATTGCAGTAGCCTACTCAATTTACCGAACCCTGAAATAAGTGTTAGCCTTGTCTGGAAGAGCACATGAATAGTGATTTTAGAGCTATAAAACAAAACTAAAACGAGAAAAACAAGTTGCTATAATAATCAGATTATCAAATCGGCATTTGTGCAAGAAGTATCCTGCAGAGACATCTTGGAAAAGTCTAAGGAAAGACATTTGATATCGCCAACTAAAACAGGGCACGTCCTAGCATGTGATGTCCGGCTGACGTTTGAGTGTCACGCAGCACGCATTCTGGCAGCATCAAATACCAAGTTAACATAATAGGTTATGGTCAAGGTCAGCTTTAAGAAAAGTAAAAACTGAGCAGCGCTAAGGAGCTCAGAAGCCAAAATTGAGCATGAACTGGTTTCCATTATGACACAAAACCATGCAGGACTGCTGAAAGCCATGTTGGAGTTCTACGATCTGAGTGTTTATGACTCTGGTGCAAAAATATTTCAAGTTGAGGCTAAAATAACAGCTGTTTCATTTACATTTATTGCTTTCGAAGTCCTATTTTCTTCATGTTTATCTATGGCTACACTGGCAGGCACTTCAAAACAGACTGAAGTGTGACATCTGAGCTGTGCTCACTAAATGTGATGAAAGAGTAAAATGAAAAGAGGAGGAGGGGTCGAGGAGGCTCTGGAGAAGCTCAACTGCAGCAGAAACCAGGTGTTTAAATGCACTTTATCAGAAGACACAAAATGTTTTTGTGCAACTTCATACTTTTCCTGTTTGCAGGAGTCTCCGTCAGACTCACCAGCAGCAATTAGCAAACACCTGATGGAGCTGCACATCTGCAGAGTTTGTTATACAAACTACTTCTCAGTGCAATCCTGTTTTTAAAAAAAAAAAAAAAAAACAGTGTTAAAGGGTTGATAGTTATGTTGTGATGACTTCCTGAAGGTGTAGTTTCAGAAAGAGTCAGAGTTTTTAAAGAGACAGAGGCCCAATTCCATGTGGTCAAATCAGGATGTAAAAATTCTATTAAGTCATATTTGATATGAATCTTTTTTTAATGAAAACTGAAGGTAACATTACGTTACTTGACTATGCTATGAAATTTCATTATGTGCCTGGAAAATGCCCCCTGAAGAAATATCGTGGTGCGTGGTTTGATCAAACTTGACATTATGACCATGTGGAGAGATAAAACATAAGCTTGCGAGTCAGAGAATACCATCTACTGTGAAGCATGGGTGCGGTAGCGTCATGCTGCATGGTTGTTTTGCTGCAAGAGGAATTGGTGCACATCACAAAATAGAAGGTGAGGAAAGAATCAAAACATGAAAGTATTGACATTACAAGCCATTAAATAGATTGTTATTCCAAATGGTCATTAACTCTAAGGAAACCATCAAATAAGATACAAAATGGGTAAAGGACGACAAGGTCAATGATTTCAAGTGGCCAACACAATATTGGGCACATAGGAAAGTATGGGCAGAGAAAATTGAGTTACACAAGTCTGTCAGAGGAACGGAACAAAATTACAACAATCTGCTGTATTTAGAGAAGAAACAAATGGTATGATAATTCTAAAAAGTGAGAAAAAGAAGGAATTTTTGTACATTGTATCTTAGTAATCTGTAGGAACGCTATCCAGATGTGCTAAGTGGGTTTGCAATATTGAAATACAAAATTCATTGGTGAAAACAATGTATTTAAGTCTTTTTTTTTTCTCCAACAGGAATCAATAAAAAATAAAACAGTGATGTTTTACAGTAAACACAGTACATTAAAATGTTCATCAAGTCCATCATATTTAATCTCAAAGCTCACCGACATCATTTGTGTGCCATTGTGCACCAATTGCAAACCAATGTTAAACCAGCCACAAAATGAAGGCACAAAACTCAATGTGATTATCAATGTGACAATTAAATAACTCTTTGATCATTATGTGAATGCAAAAATATTTTTCTTTCAGTTTTTCCTTCATGTCATCATCTTTTAAAGATGTTTTTTCCCCCTCCAAAGTAAGACAAATAAATAATGTGATTAAATTCTGAGAGTAGAAAAACAAATACTGACAGAAGAATGGAGATCAGGTTTTGACAAATGTAAATTGTACATTGATTTAAAGAAATATCAAAGGAAAATAAATGTACAAATTGCACCATTACAATATTGAAGTGTAAATATTTTGAATGGTAAAGAACAAACATTTTTCTAAATTCAAAATACAAAGCTGTAAATCATTCAGAAATCCAAACATTTAAAGAAAACCTCTTTAATGTATCCAGATACATTAAAGAAATCTCTTTCCGTATCAAGAGAAAACAGTTGGTGAAGTAAACAACTTCATGTTTATGCCGACTCACATTTCTAGGCAAACTGGATACTGGAGTTCTCCTGAGTTCAAGTGAAAACTTTACATTCAACAGAAATGAATGCCTCCAAGCAGGGGGCAAAGCTGGAGTGTGTAGGTGACTGGAGAAGAAGAAACATGGGTGAAATAAACAAACTGGACATTATTGGCACAGGGCAGACCAGTCTCACCAGAAAACGTGCAATGAGAACGTTCCTCCATATTTCGAATGTTTTAGAATAAAAATCTGAGAAGGAAATGTGTCACTAGGCCATGCTGTAGCCGTGCATGGCCTAGAGATTAGGCCATCAGGCATGTTGGGCAATAAACTGTTTAATGTTTAATAGTGCAAACATGCCTAGAAGTAGACTGTATGCGAGTATCTAAAACTAAAATGTAAACCAAATTATGATTTTAAAGATGTACTTTAATTCTCCTTTCACAATTATTTGTGAATAAGGATTGAGAAAGCATAAAAAAATGGGGGGTGGGGGGATTATTAAAATATGATGAAGAGCGCCCACCAATGAGTTTTTACATCACATATTACTGTAGTTTTGGCCAACTCAAGAATATCAACTACCGTTGATACTGTCACCGTTTATTAAAGCCATGTCCTGCGCCCTATAAAGGTACTTACACCTGTTCACATTTTGTCACATTAAAACCACAAACAAATGCATTTTGATAGGATTTTATGTGATTTACAACAGAAACTGAATGAAAATAATGAATGTCTTTAATGTGTGTACAAATAAAGTGTGGTGTGATTTTGTGCTCAGCTCCTTTTAATCTAATATCCTTACACAAAATTCAGTGCAGCCAAGTGCTTTCAGTCACCTGTTGAGTACTTAATAAGAGAATATTCTCTTATTAACTTTATGAAGAGGAAGTTGGGAGAATCTATTGACAAGGCAGCTGTAAGTGCTGCTCTCAACTAATCTTTCCTTTTATGAAAGACTGGTAAGCAGAAACTGTCATTGAAAGAAGGCCCAAAATTCAACCTTTTGTTCTATGTATTTAGAAAAACTAACATGACACATAGTGGTGGCAGCATAATGCTTTGGGAATAGTTTTTGTCAGCCGAGATAGAACAGCTGGTCAGACTGATGGGGAGATGGACGAGCCTAAACACAGAAAAATGTAGGAAAAAAATAAATAAATAAATCAATGTTATGAAACCCGAGTCTGAGGTCGAAATTCAACTTCTGAACACACAGCCAGATCAACAAACCAGTGACTCTGAAAAAGCAACTTCATGTGTCAGAATAACTGAACTCGAGCTAATTTGTAATGAAAAATGTGAAAGAGACAAATCTCTAGATGAGCAAAGCTGGAAGAGATAAAAGCTGCAACGACAGCAAAAGCTGGTTCTACAAAGTATAAAAATACGAGCCAAAGGTCAGGTCTGCAGCTGTTTGTAATAAAAGAAAAAAATGAAATATTGGCAACCATTTATCCTTTTCTATCCACTACATAGTTAGGCCAACACAAGGTAGTGGACATCAGATGACATCCCCATAAAATACAGTAAAGTTTGTGGTTTGATAAAAGGTGAAAAAAATTTAGTAAATGATTTTGAAGGCACTTTAATTCCTTAGTGAGTCAGAAGCTTTACCTCTGTGGTTTATTATTTTTAGAGAATCTACGTATAGAATTTCTAAACCAACGTAGTCATTACACGTTCTGTTGTGAGATCAGATTGCATGAGGCCTAAACTGACAGTCTTCAGGGATGCATTGCAAACAAGTCTGTTATTAAAGGTGTTTTGTCACTTTGGAGTGCTTCTGCCCCCTGCAGGCAGCAGAGAGCATCTACATGAGGCCACAGCATGGCTCCTTGTTGTTGGTCTGCTCCTCCTCAGGGGCCCGCAGTTTCAGCAAGGGAGGATCTCCGCTGGCTGGGGTGAAGAACACCTGACTGGGAGACGACGACTGCTCTGGAGTCGGGATCGTTTGGATTTCTGGCTGACCCTGAGGCGTTGTCGCGGCGACAGGAGGCTCCTCCACCTCGGCGGTGGAGGGCAGAGGGGGAGGAGGTGCAGGATACTTATTGAGCTTGGCAGCCGCGCGCTGGCGCTTCAGGTCGGCCAGGGTGTGGTGCGATTTCTCCCGAGTCATGCTGTCTGCTCCCTCGCCCTCCGCTTGCCCGGATGCAGGACTGAGCTCATAGGTGCCGCTACGATCCATGCGGCCCCCGCCGCTCCACAGCTCACCAGGCACAGAGGAAGCCAGAGACACGGACGTCTCCCCGTTCCCCACGCTAGATGACGCGATCTTTCTGTTGGCAACCTCCAGTTCTTCCAAGCGTATTGTTGCTGCTCCGGTAGCAACCTGAGAAAACAAGAGAAACCTTTAGTAAACTTAAAAAAACAACTAGTTCATCAAGTCAAACAGGGCTTAATCTGAATCATTGTGACAAATCTATTATTGGAATAATCCTCGACTAATTTAGTAATCGATCAATAGTTATCTGGAGTTTACAGAATCAGAGTATTCCACTGCTGGATACTCGTCTTTGCAGTTTGCTGAAAGATCATCTTAGATGCACAAAATAAATTTTGCATTTAAGATAAGAAACAAAAGCCTTTAAAAAAAATTGCTCTACGCAGAGCTCCTTAAATGACAGCTTTAGCTTCACTCGGTTCAAATAATGTAACAAGAAATCTCTTATTAAGCACCGTTTGCTACCCAATTATTAACCAATTAATCCAAATAATAATCACCAGATCACCTTTGCAATGTGTTGATGTTAAGTTGAGAGGAAAATGCTGAGTTTTTTACGTTGGGAATATTTCTTAGCTGCAGATGCCCATTTTCCTCCAGATTATCAAGGGCTCACTAAAGGAATTCTGTTATGTTATTGTACTTCAGGCAATACAATATCTATTTTCTTATTTAAGAAAAGAATTAAGTAATTTATGTTTACTTTTAAATTGATTTCTAATGTGTAAATAAGATGGAGTGGTTAAATTAAAAATCTGCAGAATGTACCAATTTTTTTATTTGATTAATCATCAGAATAATTGGCAGATTAATCAATTACTAAAGTAATTGTTAGCTGCCGCTCTAAAGTCAAACTTTGTATGAGACAAAGGAGCCATTTTCAGTCACCATGTGAGCATGCTGAAGAAGCTCAATGTCAGTCTGTCTGTCCTCGTCCTCGTCCTGCGGTTCAGGTGTGGTCGCCGGCTCCTGCCACACGATGGCCTCCCTGTGGTGCTCCCGGCGGTACAGACTGGAGCGTTCATTCACGCTGACCCGACGCACAACCTTCCTGTGTGAGCAAATGTTATGGGAATCAGGTAAACTGCTCCTACTTCTGAAATAAATCCTTGCTCTCGTGTCCCTGAATTCCCTTATTTACCCTCTGCTTCCTGTGCTGGACACTCGTCTTTGCAGCGTGCCCTTCTGCTTGTCCTGACTTTTCATGATGGCGTCGTGTTTGTTCTTCAAGTCCGTCAGTTTGGCTCTGACCTCCTCATCAATACACACATCTGCAGACGGAGCAAGACGTCACACATCTAGCATCAAGTTACTTCAGAGAAATATAACAAAATGGCCACAAAAAGCCTCTGGTCTCACCGAGCGGCGTCTCATCTAAAACAGACTTGGAGTTCAGATTGGCTCCGTGAGCCACCAGCAGCTCCACCACTTGGATCTGGAAACAAGTGAAAACAAATGATACCCATTAGACAGGTCAAAACAAAGTTACTCAAGGTCGACGACAGAACAAACCAACCTTCCCCCAGCAGGCGGCAGCGTGAAGCGGCGTCCATCCGTCAGAGTCTTTCAGTTCTAGCTGAGCCCTTTGGTCAACTAACAGCTCTGCTACAGACATGTAGCCATTGGCAGATGCTATGTGGAGCTGAAATGGAAAGAAATAATAATAATAAAAAAAAGCTACTGCAGTGCTGGATGCTTCTTATTTGAGTGACTCTGAAGATCATGGATGTTTCACATTTTGTTGAAACAGTCCAGTTTGTTTAAACCATCTTTTACTCTTGTTACATGGCTTCTGACTAATTCAATTTGAGTTACTTTACAAAAAGGTTCAAATATTGAGTATAATTTTTTCCTTTTCAGAATAGCACTTTGTGTGATTAGCCTAATTATTAATTTAATGATTTCCTGTAAATGACTGAGTTATGCATTCTATATGACTGATGATTTTCACATCCATTTGTTTTCTCCTTCTGTTGTCTAATCCTACTGATTCTCTACAGGTTCAGGGCGCATGTGCAGTGAACTTTTGTCTAGACTACACATTTGTGGACTATCACTTGTGTGCCATGTGTTATAATTATTATTTTCATGTGCATCTCACCAGCGTCGCTCCATTGTTGTCTTGTGCATTTAAATCTGCTCCGGTGTTAATCAAAGCCTCGACGTCAGCAAGCATGGTCAGCTCTTTCGCTCCTCTGCATTCATCTATCCGCTTCTGAGTTATCCCTGTGAAGGAAAAAAAATTGCCAAAATGTTATGCTCAACAGTGATTTAACATAAATTATGTGAAACTTTTCTGTCCCCCCTGCATTGCAAAATATTTGACATTTACGGACCCTGCTCAGCCATAATCATCTCTAGCAGCTCCAGTGTAGCATCATCCTCACAGAGGTCATAGGCCATGTTGCCGTCTGCATTGACGGCCAGCAGGTTGGCTCCACTACAATGAAATAGACATGCAAATTGTTCAGGGTTAGAGAGGCACACCCTCGTGTACAAAGCAATGTTTTCAAAGTCAAACTGCAGCCATATTTGCATTGGTTTTGCATACTGAATATCGTAGGTCTCTCAATCTGTTTATCCTCTGAAAATGAAAAATAAATAAATACAGAAGAGAAAGAGAGAGGAGTAAAGGGCTCAAAGTAATTAGAAAGAAAAAAACTTGAGGACATTTTTCAGAACGGAAGGGAAAACTGACGCACGCCTGAATGAGGAGCTGCACTAGTCCAGTGTGTCCACAGGTGGCAGCAGCGTGCAGAGGCGTCCACAGCTCACTGTCGCAGGCATTCACAGAGGCACCAGCATCTAGCAGGCACTGAACTATCTCCACAAAGTCGTCGATGCAGCACTGAGAAGAAGAAAAAAAAGCAAAGAACACAGAGAAATCCTAAAAATGGTAACTCCATGAAAGCACTGAGATAAAAAGCAAACAAGAAAATGCATGGATGGATAAATCATTGCTAGATTTTGAATGAAGACTAAGCTTACTTCAGAGGAAAGATTTGCATGAATGGCTCAGTCTTCTGCTGTGCAAATACAAAGTTTTTCCTAAAAACTCAGCTGTGACTGATTTTATAAAGAGTTCTCTGTACTGACAAACACTCCTTTCATGAGTGAGAAGAGGGAGAAATTTACATCAACTTATAGGGAGAATAAATTACAAATGGTTTTAAATTGTTAAACACACACCATTGGAGTTAAAATCACAGAAATCCCTTAACTTTCTCTAAATCTTTCTATTAAAGTCCCCAGTCTGCTAAAATTTCTGGCCTTGAATAATCAGTTGAATAATCTGTCATTACATAAACTAAGTTATCTGAAGATTTAGACATAATAAAGACTTTAAAAAGGACATGATGGGTGGTGCAAACATCACAGACAGACATAACACTGGAAAGTCAAACATTTCGAAAACATAAAATTTTTGTTTGTTACAGAACCTTTACTGTTACCCTAAAGCAAAGTAGGTCTGTGTGCATACTTTGTGGTTTGAGGGAAAATTAATGAACTGAAAACATGATTTTAAAGTGTTTAAGTTTTAACAATTCCAGCAAATTCCTGAACCAACTGCCTCTGTACCTGATGTAGGGCTGTCAGTCCGTCCTCATTGACCAGATCTGGGCTGACACCGCTGTTGAGCAGCTCTCTCACTAGAAAAGGCAAAAGCACACTTAAAAACACACACACACACAAGATCCCACTGGAAGAAAGCCTGTACTTAATCAGGGTGGATTTATTTAAGGTATGTCTGTGGGTCCTAAACAGAAACAAATATGTTTCTGGATAGAGATCAATGTCTTATTCCAAGCAGCCAACAATAAACTTCTTGAAAACACATTTGGAGATATTGTAAAAGAATCAGTAATTTCTCAGGGAAATAATCCTGATTTATCATGAGGTAGAATCCCTCAAATGACCAATAGGGCTTGTATGTGACAGACCAAAACAAACTAATGCAAAACTGTGAAAAAGGAACAAAAAATACACCCAGTTTTCAATTTTTTTACACAAATAAAAAACTGGTAAGAGTGGAGTGCATATGTTATTTTGGTTCCCTTGACTAAATACCATAGAGAACCGTCTTTAGCTGCAATTAAACTTCCAAGTATGTTGGAGCATTTCTATCTACTTAGTACTGTCAGAGACTGAAATGTTTAAACATTCTTCTTTGCAGAATAGCTAAAGTGCAGCCAGAATTGATTTGCGAGCATTTGTAAACATCAATTTTCAAGTCCTAAGAAGATTTCTTCAATCAATATAGGTCTGGACTTTGATTAGGAGACACTTGGAGATACTTTGATATGAAGAGTTAGTATTCCAACCAAGATACTTATTTGCATATTTTCCAAGAATTATTTTTAAACTGTAGTATTACATAAAATCCTAATTAGATACATTGAAGTGTGTTATTGTAATGTCAGAAAATGTGAAAGCCTTTAAAGGATATGCAGAGTTTCGCAAGGCAGTGTGTGTGTGTGTGTGTTTACTTCTCACCCTCCTCAACATCATTGCGGGCTGCTGCTTCCAGCAGCGTGACAGAGTTGGGGAACTTCACTTTTGTAGTGCGTTTCTTCTTCTTGTCCGCTTTGGCTCTGGATCCTCGGGATGCGTCCTTTTCCATCTGCGCCCACGACTTCAGCTGCTGGGCACGGCGTTTCTGGGCGTGCTTCAGGCGCTCCGTGGCACTCAGACGCCCGACCGTGGCCATCTCGGCCAGCAGTTCGCCGTGGTCTGCTGCCATGGCGACGAGGGTTCTGTGTTCGGCTCGTTCTCCGAGATTAGATTCTTTTAGTGATTTCAAAACTTTGTATTAGTCTTCTCTTGGGTCAAAGAACTACATCACAATGTTTAGCAGAATATAAAAAAGGGGTTAGATTTTTAGTACATAAATAAATAAATTACAAAAAATAGAAGTGATGAAAAATAAATTAAGTCAAGTTGCTTTTTCTCAAAATATCTCCATGATTATAATTGGGGTTTTATCAATGTTTTATATAAAAACTTTTATTGGACCAAAACGAAATGCTGTTGACTTATTACCGAAAGGAAAAAGCGCTAGCTTCTGCAAACTTTCAGTCCTTTCCATTTCACCTGTAGAGGATCTTGCAATAATACATTCAAGGAGAGAAAATGAGACGGGAGATGGAACACAAACTCTCAGCTTTGTGGACTCGCTCTCTTCCACAAAGTGTTTAATTTGGGGCTGATAATGTCCAAGAACTGGATTCAACAGGGGGCGGTGATTTCAGAATCCACTGGCGATGAACAAACATGTGCATTATGCAGATAGAACTTTGACGCTCAATGACAACAGATGCAGGATTCAGACCATGTCCTCTCCAGTACCAGATTATTTCATAAATCCAATTGAGGTGCTCAGTAAACACTGCGTGGCTTTTTCTTGTTGATGAACATTCTTCAGGTGAAGTGTTGACAGTTCAGAGTCTGTAGTTAGCTGCTCCTCTATGATCCAGTCTGTGGGCAGGGAGAAAAAATGTGAGTGCTACGTTACAGTAGAATGCATGAGTTCTCCACTTCTAACATTGTTATCTTTAACCCCTGAGTTCCCTCATCTCCCTTGTCTGTCCTAAAGAAACTTGAGATGTTGGGATGCTTTTCATTAATGATTGACACTAGCTGAAGCTTGCTTGCGATGGCTGTCCCCACCGGGACGAGATCAAGACACACAAAGTGGTTAAAATCTGCATAGCAACACTCCGTTTCAGTGCAAGTTCAAACTCTAGCAACGCCGGACATTAATATCTCTCCCGTTGCCTTTCGTTAACTTCCAGTAGAGATACACGACTCACGCTCGGCTCTTTCCAGGCTACTCATATATTATTCAGGCTTTGGCCTGTACACACTGAGAGGGAGGTCAACTAGAGGCACTCACTAAGATAGAGAGAGTGAACGGTAAGACACTAGTGCGAGGACACAGAGCTACCGCAGCAAGCAAGTAACACCTGAAATGTGAGTGAAATAGTGTGCTTAAACCAAACTACCTCAATAAATCAGTCAAATAACAGACAAATAGGTGTACTGATAATGATAAGATATATCAGTTGCAAACGTCCTCTCAGATGTTCGTCTTACCGAGGTTTATCATTCCTGCAATGTTTTTCCTGAATGTTATAATTCATAAAGTTTGGAGTGATTTACAGCTAAAAGCTCCAATGATATTTTCAGTGTATAGAGATTTACCTACATGCTGTCTCCTTTACCGTTTTGGTTGGCCTTGTGAATAGTCTATTTTAAAGTATTCAGAGTCATAAATCACTCTGCAAGGATTTCCTTATGCTAAAGGTCAAAACACTCGAATCAACCACTTTAAAAAAAAGCACAAATAAGAGTGAACAGGAAACCGGCTACAAATGAAATGAGTTGAGAGGAAACAGTTGTGCTCATAAGTTTAAATACTTTGGCTGAATTTGAGATTTTGTCCATTATTCAGAGAAAATGCAACAAACCCAACAATATACAAGAACTGGAGGCTTTTTTGGCAAGAAGATAAACTGTTCCACCAACCACCTTATGAACTTGGTGTTCCATTAAGTTGAAATGGGTATTAAGAAATGAGTTATGTAAACATTTGACGAGGGTAATTTGGGCAGTTTCTGCTGTCATTATGATTTAAAGATTTTAAACACTAATGTTGATTATAAAGGGTTTTACCCAACCAGTAACCACGAGTCAGAGAAAATATTTTGAACATATACATTTTCTGGAAACTGAGAAAAACTGCACTTTCTGGCAACTACCTAAATGCATTCAAAATTTTTAAACAATGTTAGATGTTAATAATTCAAAGTAAGTGTTTGTTTTTTGTTTTTTTTAATTGAAAAACTCCTGTGCAGTTAGATGTTAGGATTTTTCAAAGAAACTTGGTTAAAAGAATTTGCCTACTTTTATCTGCCCAGACCATAGTCCAATTTATTTATTTTGTTAATTTCATGTTATCCAGGTGAGAAATTCAAAGTCCAGTCCCTAGAATGACAAGGTGAATTACAAATTTTGCGATCAAGAGTCTTTCCACTAAAGCTGACTCGAGTTAAGTGAATGTGTAGCTAAACAAGGCTCAAACCAACCAAATGTCCACAAAAAGGTTTAAAATTGATCAGTGGTTAAGTGTATCATAATTTCCTCCTTTCTAAATGTATTTGCTTTTGTTTGGAAATGTCAGGGATGTAAACAACACTACTGAAAGATTTTCTCTTGACAAAGCAAAGCACTGCTGTAAAACTGTTGTTTCATGGGAACCTGTGGTCAAAAGAACTGTCAGGTGGTGACCACAGCAGGAAGAAGCTCTGTGGGGACGATTTGAGACAACAGACTGGATTCACCCTACTTGCCAAATGACTATTTAAAGTTCTGTGTGAACAATATCATCCACACCAGAACAATGATGTGCTTCACCCAGATGTTTTCACAAATAAACATCTTCTTCTATCTAACTTAGCATTTTGAATTGCAACATGTCATACCACTGTTAAAATATCTTAACTTTCATCTATAAAAAAATGATTATTAATAATTTATAAGTATATCATTGTTTGATTACCTTTTTTTTTTGGCTAACTTCTTTAAGCAACACTTTAATAAATCTATGCTAAATGACAAGATTTCAGACCGAAACCTAAAAGAAACAGAAAGTTGGACTATCTGTGTAATATACCTTAATCTCAGTTTAATTTTGTTAGTTTTTGTTTATTTGAACAGCAGTGTTACAAAAAAACACAATTTTGAATATTTTTGACAGTAGAGCAAACACAAAACAGCTACCAAAATTACTCTAATAATGCATCAGTGACTTACCCAGGAGGTCATATTTGAACTAAGAGCAAGATCTAAAGCACTAAAGGTTTCCTCAGTAAAAGACTACTGACCAAAAACAACTTGTAAGGCCTGTCTGACCAACATAAACAAAACCATTTTTGTTCTGTTTCTTTTGTCTATCAACCAGTTTATTGCATTTTTATCCATGTTGACACAGCCATTGATTAGGTTTACTACTCTTACACTGTCAGGTTGGACTTGATGGCTATTCATTTAATAAATGAAGTCATCTGAAAAGCATTTTCTCAGGCTCTCTTTGTCTGATGCTTGATCTTTTTTTTTTTATCTTTTTTTTTTTTTTTTGATGAGCTGAAACATTGACGTGTGACTTTTCCAGATTTCACAAAGGATAAAAACTGATTAAATAATAGGTATTTGTTTACAATTTGTTCAAGCACAATGAAAAAGAGGACCTACACCACACAGGGATTTTTCCAAGTGAGTTTAGAATACAATATCTTCTTAGCATTTAAAGGGCATGGAGCAAGTCTCCAAATGCAACACAGCTCTATCTGCGTGAGCTGGTCTCGGCCAACATTTCTAAATCACTGTTAACCAAACAGTCTCTAGAGTGACAACAATCTCATTAACAACTTAAACGTCTTCTGGGCAAAAGGGAATTGTCTCTTTAAAATCTCCAAACCGTTTGCTAGGAAGCTTAGCCGTTGCTGTTATGTCTTATCTAATGAGCACCTCTAATAGACCTCTAATGGGATTGTCCACCATTTGTTGAAAGAATGGAAAACTAAAATTTATTGAACACAAACACTAACTTTGACACATGAACTAACAATCCTTTCATTACCGCAAACATACAGTCAGGCCACAAGAGGACAATGTTTGCAGATTAGCGACCTTGGCAGAGTGAGATGGACAAGTCAGATCACAGCCAAAGCCAATCAGTGCAGGGTATCAGAGGAATGAAGCTCAGCCACAACACTGCAATGTTTACTGTTGAGCTGACTGAGAAATAAATCTTATCCCAAAAACAGCAAACATTCATGGTTTAATTTACAGATCCTACTCATACTGCAAATTAATGCGAACAGTGTAGAAACCTCAGAGAGCCGTCTGCAAATTAAAGCACAACCCTTTCCCCACATACGTTTTTGTTGAGCCTTTCACTCAGCAGCACCATCAGCACAAAAACTGAAGAAAGGTTTTGTCAGAATACCCTGGTAAGTATAGTGGCTTTATTTCTGACCAGAAATACATGGATTTTTGAGTTTCTGATTGACCAGGAGATAGCCATCCAATTATATTCACATCCTGTGCTCAGTTTGACTGATATAATGAATTTGGAAAAATAACTTCAAAGGGTTTCTCTACTTATCCACTACCCCACTCGGCTCCAGACCGTCACAGAAGCTGGACAGAAATCAAAGGTTTTGTTCCAGTGTGTAAACATTAGCAAGACAGCGCGACACTGTTTAAAATCAAGTTTCAGTAACAAACTTTATTCCAGTTATCATTTATGTGTTTGCCTGCCAGAAGAAAAAAGAAAGATAACGCAGTTAATAAAACAGAGAAGAGGGGAAAAACAAAAATCCTGATTCTCCGTGACTCATGGATTTAGGGATCTTTGGGTTCTTACATAACACTTGTTGTGGAATTTGTTGTTGGTAAGCCTGTAGGAACCTTGTGAGTTTCTGAGTCAGGCAAAGACCAGTCAGAAGGAAAATATAAGGTTCAGTCATAACAAAAACTCCCAAGAAAAGAATTTCATACATGCAGAAAAAAAAGTGTAATTAATGTGTTTGGAAACATTCTGCAGCATCACTCTGACATTTATAGTCTTCCGACCTTTTTTAATTAGATGACCTAAAAGGAAGGGGCTGTCGGAGAACAGAAACTTTCTCTGAACAGCTATGATGAATAGAGAAACATAAACACGCACACACGTAAAAGCTCTTACATCCTTCTGTTAGGTGGTACCTACCTCAGTGCAACAACTTGATCACTCTTCCAAGAACATGGCTGAAAATACAGCCGACACCTTTGCTCAAACTTAAAGCCGACTACCCAGAGCGCTAAGAGCTTCATCCGTGGTTTATCGCCACGAAACAAGTCCAAACTGGGCTGTGTGCTGCCAACAACCAAGTAAAGTGATTTGATGAAGCGCGCAGACTGAAGCGAACAATGCTGAGTCAATGTGGCTCGATGGTTCGGGAACGATCCAGCATAAAACCCGAAACAAAGCCAAGTGGCCAGAACGGCCTGCCAAACACACAGAAAGGCTTTTTTGTCACTTACTATGCAGCACAGACATCAATTACGGAAGAAGTGGAGCTTGAAACAGCTTGCTGAGTAAATAAATAACAATGCATGTCTCCTTTTGCACCAATTTAAACCAAAATTGATGAGACAAAACATATGGGTTGTTTTTGTTTGTTTGTGATTGCAAAGAATCTGTACATGACTTGATTATAATTTTGCTGCCAGGCCTGAATGAAGGAGAGGCACAGAAAGAGCAAGCGAAGGAGGTTCTACAGTAAGCTCTGTCATGTGTAAAGATTTGGGTTGCACCATATAATCACCCAGAAATCTCAGTAAATCTGCCAACTAGCCAATGGCATGGTAAGAGAGAGGGAGAGAGGCATTGGATGAAAAGGAAAACAGTCTGACTAAATGTGGACAAAAGAATCTGGAAACTTTACTTCTAAAATAAGACAGAAGTGAGTATCTGGCTTTTACACACCCAACAGAGAACAATGGATACAAAGAGGAATTTGAGAACATGCTTTCTTGAGTCATCTGGACATTTCTTATTACAAACATAAACCATATCAAGATTGCTAAGAAATATCTTTCTAGTAACTACTTCAGTCACAATTTCAGCTACAAACAGGATTTCCCCAAAATGACCCAGTATTTTCACTATACAACAGCTCTTTTCCTTATAAGCTCACGCAGGGTTCAAGTCCACTAAATCTCATGTGTTGATATTTAATTTGGCTATTTCATTATTTCCTTCCAGAGCAGTGTTCCTGTTGTCACATTGTGCATCACAATCTTAGTCTGCATTATAAACCCTACAAATATTTGACTACATTTACCACAGAAATGCTGCTGAAAAAGTACTTTGCCCATACGCTGTAATACTCATGAGCAACACCTCGGTTTAATGTGTACGAGTTAAACGGGGTTAATAAGTCATTGACGCACAGTGAGAGTCAAATACTAAACAGGCGTGTTCACTTTGATATTATCAATGTTTTGCACAATGATTAGGATTCTCAAGTGTCTTCATGGCTTTGTTGTGGATGGTGGTGCCGTCTTGTGAGTATTATGACAACTCAGTGTCCAGGCTGCAGAGATGATATTTCACAGTAGCATCTCCTTGACGGCACCTTCAGCTGTTGGCAAGCACTGCTAATCCACCTCATTTGTTTTTGCAGCTCCTCTTCAAATCTCTTTGTGAAAGCCAGGCAGAGAGACTTTGGAGTAAGGGATATGATCTTTGCCTATTATGATCGATGAAAGAGATGGTTTGAACATCCTCCTCGCAGATGCAATAAAAGCAACACAAATCAAGCACACCAATCTCTGCTTCATCTGAAAGTTCAGTGGAGAAAACCTCTAAGAATCCCTTTATGTGAACTGGAGTGGTGATGTGGTACCAGGAACCTGTGCTGGTGGCTATTATATGCTTAGATTTAGAAATGACATCACACTCAACCAAACTGTGTTCCTGTTCCATGTTTGAAACCAGAGGGGACTGGTGACTAGGCTAACTTCTGTTAACTTATACAAGATAATCATGTTTTTACTTCATTCTTTCATTTTTAAACACTATAGGTACATGTTTACAAATGAAGGCTGCATAGCACTGTATGGGAAAGATAACTAAGCTACATCTGTTTGTCAGTCATTTGTTCCACTGTAGCTCTATGTTTATGTCCTTGTGTTTTATAGCCTCTAACCCAGAGGTCCTTAACTCCAGGCCTCGAAGTCCAGCGTCCTGCAACTTTTAGCTGTGTCTCTGCTTTAACACACCTCATTAGCAGAACTCTGGAGACCTTGACCGCCTGCGGAGGAGGCAATTCAGCCATTTGAGTCAGGTGTGTTGAATGAGGGACACATCTAAAGTTGTAGAGCATTGGCCATAAAGGACTGGAGATTGACACCCCTGAACTAATCAGATTCTTTATAAGCATTAAGGTTGATTCAGCTTCCCATCAAATGTTACCAGCTTCCTTGTCCCACAGCATAACTTTGCCACCACCATGTTTCACTAAATGTGTAAAGGTTCTGAGGCGGTGACTAAATAGGGGGTGTGATGTGTCCAGAGTCATGTGCTGTGTTATTTTCCCACCATACTGAGCGTTTTGTATGTGGCACTGAACTTTCATCCAAGAGTATCAGAGTAAAGGAGGGTTGATCTGAATTAACAGATTGTTTTTTGTGTGTGTGTTGTTGTTTAAAAAGAAATATGTAAAATTTACTTCCCACTTAACAACTGCACACCAATTTCTGTTCCTCTCACATTAAATACCAACAAAATACACTGAAGTTTATGGTGACAAATTGTAAAAAGGCACAGGAAATGAAAGTAGATTTTAGTTAAATTAGAAATACCATTTGAATAAACAAATAATTTTATTTGGACCAGTTTGAAGCTTATTAAATTCTAAAACGTAGCATTGTATGGTAATTTTATAATCTAATTATTTGATTACCAAGCCCACACTCCTAATAACACAGAGGAACTTTTATGTCACTATGTGAACTATAGTTCACTAATTTCCGGACATTTTTAATTTTAAGTTGGGCTTTTGTTTTTAACTCAATTCCACTTTAAACTGTAATTAGAAGCTATAATAGAAGCAGCAGAGGCTTAACATCAACCTAAACTGTGTTGGAGCAGCAGCAGATTAGCCAACGCTCCCTAGCGGTCCACCTACACTAACTCAACAGGTAGCTGTTGGTCTGACAGGTAGAAAGTAGTTTAACTCACTCGCCTTCATGCACAGCAGGAGGGCTCTAACAGAGTCGACATTTGTCTTTTAATTATGCTATAAAAGCTACTGAGAGCTGACTGAGTTTATTGTGTCGACTATGGAGAGAGGTCACGTCATGCTAGCGTTACCTTAGCTGCTCCACAACCAGAAACAAACCGCTGAGGAGATTAAACATTATTTCGTGTTCTCGGTGACGACTTTATTTATTTGAAAAGGCGTGAAGTGAAAAGAAACCGAACCGGACGGCCACTTCCACTTGAACTTTGTAGAAAACGCAGAGGTGACATCTTACCTGTTGAAGTGGCTGTCAGCGGCGGCGGCTCCTGTTCAGCTTTGCGGCTGTGAAAACCGAGTCAGCTGCTGTCCACCGCTCCAGCTCCTGCCTGCCAGCCCTCAGGGGAAATGCCTCACCATAACAACCTGACCTGCACCCTCTCCTCCCACAGCGCAGCTTCCACTAGAGGGCGCCAGAGTCTTCGGGGGGGGGGGGAATGTTCAACTTTCATAGAGTTCTATTCAACTCCAACATCCCCATTCAGTTCAAACTTTATTGGCAGACATTTTGTCTGTTTATGAAACATAAAAAAAACACACCATATTAACCATTATATTATATTATTATTATTATACCTACTGATAAACCAACACAAATTAGTTAATAATTATTAAGTGGAATTATAGTGACACGTGATATTCACTGCATTGACTGAATCATTATAATGAGAAGTTCAAATAGTCTAACCTACAATTAGTTATTGTCAATCATTGAAAACTTTGTATGGCTCTTCTTCCAATTCACACTTATGCACCACATTGTGATCAGTATTTAAATACCTTGAGGTTTGTGCTTACTAAAGGATCAAGGGTGAAAATGTTCAGTTATTTTGTCGTGCAATTATACAGAGAAATGCATACTCTGACATTGAGTATGCATTTCTTTTCTTCTCATATTGTGCAAGAAAGAAATTCTGAGCAGAATTTGATATTTCTGTGCAATCTCTTTCAAGTTTAATCTCAAAGTTCCAGGAATGTACACTCAACAAACCTTTTGCAAACAAATGGGTGTGATAGCTTGACATGCCTCAGAGTAAAAGCACACCACTCTTTCCTCCTATATACATATCTTAGGATCAACATTTTTAATATATTTTTAGAGCCTAAAAATATATAAACACAAGAGAACTGTCTTTGTGAAATTCTCTTGTGGGATTTTTTTTTTTATATGTTTTATTTTTGCTAATTTGCTACACGTTTCTGCTGTTGATTAGGCTCTAAAAAAATATATACAATTTTTACCCTTTATAATTTGACAATACAGTGAGCCAACCATTCTACCGAAACACAGCAGGAACTATTGTTACTATTCCCCGCTGTGGAGCAATCAGTAGAGTTTTCCTAAAGGACTTAGAGTGTCACTATCAAACACACAGATCATTAGTTCATCAACCAAACTTCATGGCACTGTTTAGCTATCAGGTGCAACTCGACAGGCGGGTGGGCAGCTGTGAAGACTGGATACACTTCCAGCAGATCAGGTTGTCAATATGATAAGAGTTCCAGTATTCCAGCACGGGGTACTAAAGCGTCATCCAACCTTTTTGGCACTCCTGGTAAAGAAGCGACAAAAGCATTTTTTTTTTTTTTGGAGTAGAAAAATGTTCCATTAAACAGAATATTTCAACCTCTCATTTGTGAGAATTTGCTCTGTAGGAAGAAAATGCTCACAATTTGCGTTCCACAGAGCAAATTACAGAACAATCTGCTAGGAAGTAAATTGTTCCTACAGAACAAAAAGCTTCCTACAAACTACACAACAAAAGCAAAATGAACTTAATTTTACCAGAATATCAAAACTTTATGGACATTTCAATTAGCCTAATGTCTTGTTTCCTTGGGGGAATCAATATGACAAAACACCGAACATTTCATATATCCACTGACCACCAAGAGAGGGAGGAGTGCTAAAATAAAGAAACTCGCTGTTAGAGAGGTGTAGGAAGGAGAATCCTTTTGGGCTGAACAACTAGAAGACTCTATCCACACGCCAACTAGTTGATTGGGATTGATGCTAATAAAGAGAACATTTTCTGTCATGGAGAAGAGGGTCTGCTGTCATCCATTGTGGAAAAGTACATCATTTCCACTGTTAAGTATGGTGGACAATCTGTAATGCTGTGGGCCTCCTATACTCCCAAATGCGCTGTCAACCTGCACTGTAAATTCTCTCTAAAATGTACATTTTTCCATGTTATTCAGATATCAAATGTTCCCCAAAGTTTATCTGCAGGTTCATTCTTGTTCCTATTTTTCAGTAGAAAAAGAATGCAGGGACCTTTCAGAGACAGACGACATAATTAAGACTTCCTTTCACTTTCTCCGTCCTCCTCGGCAGGCTTTAGATGCCTGCCGAGGAGGGATTTGTCCCGACACAATCAGCCTAAAGATGGACAGAATTGTCTCTGATGCTGTTCTATTCACAGGGCGTCCCATTCTTCTCCTGCTTCACTCGCTAATCCAGTGAAAACCTATTAGCTCCCACTCCGGCACACAGGAAGAGAAAGCCTGACAGTTTTTATCAGATAGGTGTTTTTGGAAACGAACACTTCTCTGTTCATGTGTAACACAGACTTTCCTGTTCAGTTCTATGAGTCATGTCATGTAAGAACAAAGTTTCACCAAGTAAATTGGTCAAAAGGTTGCAGTGAAGATGTAAGATGGCAGTTGAACAATAACCACTAGAGGGGGACAAAGTGTCAGCAAAAATGTGACAAACTGAGAGAAGAAAACTCTGCAGATTGCAGCAGGTGGTTGATGGAAGCTTGTTGCTTATCTTAGCAGCCAAGTTCAAACAGTTTGCATATTACTTCAAAGCTGAAATATTAAGTGGTGAGTCCTTTTTACCAGCGTCTCTAAAGAAGACAATTTTTTCCCAAATATGTGTGGAGTAAACTAAATTATGGATACATATGGTGCTGGTTTATTAAAAAAAGGGCTGCAATTAGAACCTTAAAAAGTAATTTATTTGTTTATCTCCAGCTAACATTTTAAGTTTTGTTGATTCTTCTGGGGGATTTGTAATGTGAGCGAGTTTCCCCAACAACTGGGGGTGGAAACATTGGTTCATGTATGAGGATGAGGGTTCTGCCAAGCACAGCACTTAGCAGCCTGTAGAACATCAGAAACCCCAAACATGCTTTTGAATGGAAGCCCTGCCCAGTAGCCACTTCCTCATATGCTAAGAAGCTCTTCCCAGGTGGGAGCAGTCTCGATCTCCCCCCCCCATGGGAGCTCCTTGTAATCCAACTTGTTGTCTCTGGCTTGCTGGGAAGCAAGACTTTTACACATTAGCACTACATTAACCTGAACAAAGGACTTGCATTCCCGAAACTTTAGTCTCTGAGCACTGGATGACTTTCTGCACAATCCTAGAGAGCCCCACCTACCCTCCCTGCTGTGGAAAACAATCCTGCTGGCAGAGTGTTGAGCAATTGGGCCAAATTATGTTCAGATGATCAGGAAGCCTACAATGAAATTATATTTTTAGATTTAATAACTTTTGAAAGTCTTGCCTTTTCAAAATTTGAAAACCATATAGGGGGGACAAGCTGACTTCTTACTATTGAAATGTGCTAATCCCAACATTAAAATCTAAAATAATTTCATTCTATTTGAGCTGATAAACGACCATTGAGCTGATAAACGTATCAGCTCAGAGTATGCATATATTAATTTAAAAATGTATGCACTAAAACACCTACGCACTATGAATTTCAGGTAAGCAAGAAACACATGGAAGTGGTCGCTGAAGAAGACCACTTCCATTTTGATACTAAAAAGGTCAGATTTTAGTATCAAAGATGTAAAATTTGTATTTTTGCTGCTTGAAGCAAATTAATGTTTCTCTGGATGGGCAGGCACTAACAGGGTCTGCCTTCACAACGGATTGGACCCACCAGGGTTGCTGACCAAATATCAGCAATCTAAGTAGGTGTCAGGTGGGTTTCAAAATGGTGTTAAGATGCAACAGTCTAACTTTTTTAAGGTTTTGCTGCATCACACCAATATAGGAAGATTAACACTAATTCATCCAATCCCCATATGGGCCACATTTGTAAAATGCTGACTGGGTGGCTTAAACCCATATAGGGTTAAACCCGTTGCAATTTAACGATAACTTGAATTCTTCTAGGCCTAATTTTTTTTTTTTGCTAAAACTCGCTCATCTGCTGAAGTGTTGAATTATTCTCCCTCCCGTGACGTCACCAACACAGATAAACAAATCTGTTTTTCTCCCTTAAATGCGTTTCATTTTTCAAATCATTTTGTGAATTCGGGCAGTGGAAATTCTCAGGTCATGCAGGTGTGTTGCAATGTGGTGATATTGTTAGTATACATTTGTAAGTGAGGCGTAAAAAGGAAAACAATGTTAGTCTTTTAATGTATTGAATCTTTCAGTGTTTGTATATTAGCCAACAATTTTGTATATTGCTCACGGAAAATAGTTGATGAGCTTTAATCGAGATTACTAATCGCTCTGCGGAACCTCCCGCTCCTTCCCACACAATCTGTAATGTTTGACTTCAACAACAAATGAAAGATGCGCCTCTTAAGTTTAAGTCGAAATGAGTCCTTTGCGCACTACCAAAGTTTCTCAATAAACAATGTCCCTTAAAAACACCGTCTTCTTAAGTCATTGGTGCGTAAATGTCCCAGGCGTTGTTCCAAAAGGAATTCTACCACATCTGTGCTGCAGTGGTTTGTTGATATTATCATACTGGCATTTTACTGTCTTTCTCTGTCCTTCTCTTGTGCGCAAACCCTCCCCAACCCCCCAGGGCGATCAGCCACTCTGCTCTCAGATAACGCGCCATCCCCACCCAGACCCCCCTTCACGGTTACGCAGCGGGATTTACATGAAACTGTTAATTGTTTGCTCTTCAAATAGAGTCAGCCTGGAGCCAGCAGTCTTCCAGAAGTTAAGGACCGACTCTACGACCTCCCTTATCCCTCCCCCCTTTCTTTCTCTCTCCTGGCCGATCACTCTCCCCCTCTTCTCCGGGGTTGCATCAACATGACAAAGCACTGGCCAGAGCAGAGCCGCCTGGCACCAGCCGCTCTGTGCCACAGTGGAGAACTCCGCGACCATCAACTTGACTTCTACAGAAATGTGCAGCAGGGTTTTCCTACCTGCGGTCTAGCCCAGCAGCGGCCTCAACAACCGGCTGAGATGGTCCCCCAGCAGCAGCAGCAGCAGCCCTCTGCACGCACCGAGCACCCTGGCGGTGCCACTGGACTCCTGGATCAAACCATTCCAGCCCACTCTTCATACCAGGACGGCGACGACGCCAACGCGAAGCTTCGGGACGTGACGCGGGAGACGTGGAGGGCTGAACGGGAGAAAAGCGGTTCCAGCAGTGGGAAGAAGAAGAACTACCAGCGGTACCCCAAGCCACCCTATTCCTACTTGGCTATGATCGCCATGGTCATCCAGCGGTCCCCAGAGAAGAAGCTTACATTATCAGAGGTAAATGGTCTTAAACATAAAACAGGGAGATATTTTAGATTGGCAAAGTCTTTTACGCACGGCTCCGAACCTTTTACCTTAAAGATTACTGGCTACTTTTTTTGGTTACACTAAAAAACATGCAGGCATCTCGCTTACATTGAAAGATCTGACACTAAACAGTCACCTCTCTATGACACTTGGGTGACCACCATTCCTGCCACTCATGGTTTGCTTTGATAAGCTTGGGCCGCAGTAAAGCCAGACACTGATCTGCATCAGTACACAGATAAGATATACAGTACAAGCTTTAAAAACACACACACACACACACACACCCACACACACACACACACACACAATTATTTTGACTTTTCTGACTGCAAATTAGTAATTTCCATTATTAACATTTCTGTTTGTATGTCATTATTTATTGTACAGACATTTCTGTGCTGCATCAAACATGAACTGAAATGGTTTTTGCTATTATTCCAGATCCTGAAGGAGATCAGTACCCTGTTTCCATTTTTCAAAGGGAACTACAAAGGGTGGCGAGATTCTGTGCGACACAACCTCTCCTCCTATAACTGCTTTGTTAAGGTTTGTATACGTAAGACTCTCATACTTCCACTTTCAAAGACTTCAAGGGGCCATTCTAGAAGCTGATGTCATTATGTTTCCCTTTAAGGAAACTTTGTTCCACTTGTAGGAGGCCAATATGTGTGAAAAGCCTTTAAAGCAGGGGTCACCAACGCGTTGCCCGCGGGCACCCGGTCGCCCTCGGGGACATTGTCAGTCGCCCGCGGAGCAAGTTCT
>CAEFZY010028731.1:0-38932 GCA_903066815.1 Brachyrhaphis roseni | reverse complement strand
TATTATTATTATTATTATTATTATTATTATTATTATTATTATTATTATTATTATTATTATTTATTTATTTATTTTTTAAAAGCATACAATTTTTTAAATTTTTTTCTATTGATTTTCTTATTCAATTGTCTAGAAAAATTGCTTTTTATTAACACATAACTTTTTATGCTATCCTTAAAAGGAGAAAAGAAAGAAAATCTTTCAATTAAATTAGTTTATAAGGTTGTACTGTGGAAAAGTAAAGCTGTGCCAATAAAAATAAAGTATCTCAATGAATGCATTGCGAGATCTGAGGAAACAAGCAGGTTTCCAAATATCAACACTCAGTATTTTCCATGACGAACAAACACACCCACACAGGAATATCTTTTTTCTGTTTTTGTCAAAGTAATTCTTTGGCTTCTTATCTTCTAACCTTCTAAAGTGATTCTGTAAAGTCAGGCTTAACTTTTACAGTAGGCTAACCTTAAAGTTATAGTACTCACCCCAACTATAAAACTATTCCTTAAACTTTATTTAAATCCACGTTTTAGTCCCTACATTCATAATTCTCACATCTTAGAGTTGTTCTTACTTTGCAGGCCGGCCTGCGCACCCTGCATGACATTGGACCAGAAATTCGCCGAGCCATATCATGTGACCTACAGGAGGAGGGGCTTGTAGATGGAACGGGAGAGGAAGAAGAGGAGATTTATCGGGTAAAAATTAAAAATAAAAATCATGTGTGTTCCAAAGGAGGCCTGTTATTGCAGATTTTTGTACTTCCATTTGCTTGTACTTTCTGCTTGCAGAAACAGTCCAAGCGCCAAAACAACCACCCAGTTGTTTTTTTGGGTCAAAGACGCTTCATTGCACAAGTGTGCATTTGCTTGAAGTCAATTTCACATTTAAAACATTAAATTGGGGTGTGTGGCCAACAACACTTATTTGCATATGTGTGACCTAAACCTAACAGCTAATTCCTAAAGAACCTCACCTCATCTTGAGGTGAAAACTCAAACTCTGAGAAGGATTTGTTTGCAAAACATGTAATGAATAAGTTTTGTTCAGTCTATATGCTAACTTGTTCAAGGAAGCATAATAGGTCTCCTTTAATGTTTTAATGTACACTTTGTCTGGTTGTAAAAAATAAGATGGTTGGTTGAGACTGTACAAAATAGAAAAAGTGGATTAGTCAATTTACAATCAAGTAATCTGGTTTGTTGGTCTTTGATTTTTGTTCATGTTTGTTATTTTCTCAAAGCGCAACGGCGGCCTTTTTGGGAATCACGTTAACCACGTTGGCATGGATCATTCCCAGCCCACTACCGTCACGCAGCGCCCCCTACAGATCCTGCCCATCTACTGCACTCCCTCTGCCGGGCCAACTCAGATTTGCAGGAGAGTCAGCAGCAGCGACAAGGAAGGAGAGACGGAGATGAACTCCTCACCCATCCACTACAACCATCATCATTCCCCTCATCTGTACGATTACCCTCACTGTAACTCCACCTTCCCTCAGTCCCCAATACCCTCCAACGCCAACCTCAACAACGCCAACGTGCCCTCGCTTCTCTCGATGTCCTCTGGGAGGCAGCAGAAGTGTTTATTGCAGAGATGTCGCCCGTCTTCAGCAAGAAATAAGCCATCAACGTCTTACAGCAGGGGATTGCACAACAAGCAGTGGAAGTCCCACTCCACAAGGTGGGTTACAGAAACAGCATTATGTTTTAGTTGACCTGTATTCACAGCTTTGGTCGAAATAGTAGCAGTCCAACAACATTGTTAAGTTTTATAAAACTATTATTTTGATCTCAACTGAAAAATACATCTAAGAGGTAAAATATTATGACCGGTTTATTCTATAAAGTGAATTCTTCTGATTGTGCAATCGTCAAGGTACCTACCAAAGACAGATTGCAGTTCTTGTGTAAAAATCCAGAATTTAATCTGTTGAAAAAAATGTAAAACTTTCACATTTTCTCTTGTTTCCATTGCTCTGCTTATACCATTCTTCTCTGCCTGAATCGCCTCGTCCTTTTTTACATGGATCAGGACGCGCTACTATGAGGCCTACATTAGGTATGTAACCAATGCAGCCACTGAAATGACATACAACTTACAGCTTCACAACTTTTGATGCCAAATCTGGTTTGGTTCAATTTGGAGTCAAGCTGATAAAATTTGACATCTTTGCTCTCAATCTACCCTAATAAAAACTGGCCTCTTGTTCTACAGTATTTGTTTTGTGCAGAGGGGCTGCAAGCCAGAATGATTTTTGGCATTGGCTAGGCTCCTCTCAATCTAGATGAAAGATTCTAAGAAACATTAATCAAATAACAAACTGGGTCCAGTACAATGAGTGGAATTTAAAATAACCAAAATTACAATACGTCTGTGTGATTTTGCTAACAGGTCAAAAAATGGCGGAGCGCTTCACCCCACCATTCGCCGAGAGGAGCCAGGTGGCAGGGACAGCGATGAAGAGCGGGTGTCTGGGGAATACTTCAGTGGGGAGGAATTTCACGAAGACGACATCATGCTTACCAAGGACAGGTTATCCAAGTCAGACTTCCATGATGCTGCAGACGGAGATTTGGACCCTTTCAGGGACGACTGTGAGTCTGAAGGTTACTGTGACGACGACAAGCAGCCTATATGCCAGGATGACCGGCGGTCGCCCAGGAGATGGTTTTTACCGTCCCCCCAAGGTTCAGCTGCTTTCACTTTAATATTGCTTTTATCATTAAGTTGTTTGAGTGATTGAAATTTTTTAGATCCTCAAATACTTAAACATTTAACTTAAAGTACCTTAACATTATAGAATTTATATATTTTAAAATGATTTATAGTAAATTGCAGTGCATATGTTATATTTGATTTGACTATTCTGTGTATAAAATATTAATTGTTTCCTCTTTTTCATTTGACATTATAAAATGAATATGTTTTTTGACTTTCTTGGCCTCAAAAACTCTTGAGTTTGAAAGAGTTTCACTTCTTGCTTCCTCTAAGCCTGCAACACACCAACATTCAGCTTTGAGTGTCTTCGCAGAAGAAGTAGCATAGATGAAGCTCCTACATCTCCATCATGCACAGCTCTTCCACTGCACCTGATGCAGCAGCAGGTACACCTACCTGTAGTGTGAGGAGTTGGAAACGAGTGAAATGTGGTTGATGCCCCGATAGAAACCTGTTTCGTCTCCTCTCTCCTGTTCAGGTGATGGCAGTAGCCGGTTTGGACGCCACCAGGATCCCACGTCTGTCTCCCACCAGGTCTCTACGCTCGTGGGCCACGCCTCCCGCCTCCCCCATCAGCCGTGACTGCGGCCCCTGCTACACCCCACTCATACAGGTCTGATCGACGCTGATCGACCGTCTGCATTTCTGTAGAAATGTAATGTTAAAATCAGGGGGTCCACACATGTCTAAAAAGTCTGGGACTATTTCATCTCATACATGGAATTTCCTGTCAGACTTGTGTCATCCATTTTGCTTTCTGTGATTTGAGGTGGATGAGGCTACCAGTATCTAGCTGCTAATGTACCCTTGCTAGCAAGCTAGCTTTTTTTCGTTTATCATGAATTTTTGTATAGAACTGTATGCAGTGTGAGAAGCACAAACAGCGCTGCCAAGAGCCACAAACAAACCCAGGAAATTCCAAATTTTTTGCTACGCTTGACCAGTACCTGGGTTTGTAGTTCTATTAGGACTTAAAAATTGAATTCAAGATGACATTAAAAACGTCTTTAAAAGTCTTACATTTGACATACTTAAACCTGTAGATACCCTGAAAACAATGTCTTAAAAACAGCCAAGGAACTCATGAGTTTTAGAAATTCAAAATGTGTGTGGGTTTAGAAATTTAAATTGTGACAAAAGCTGATCACTTCTTTATTCATACATCGAAACCAAACAATATTATTAACTTATGTTTTTGGCTGTTGTTAAAAGAAAAACCCAATCCCTGCTGTTGCCTCGTGGTTTTCGTAAAGGCTAAAGTGTGTAAGGTGTGTGTTCAGGTGGACTGGCGCAGTACTGGCAGTGTGGGCAGCATCCCTGGGGCCGTGAAGAGGAGTTCTTGGTACACCGACTGCCAGGACGGCCTGCCCAGCCGCAGCCACTCACCGTCATGGCTGCAGCTACCCGCAGAAAGCTGCTCACACTTCCTGCAAAACAGAGGCAGCGCTAGCAGTCTGGTGGAGGCTGTGAGTAAATCAGTAACTTAATGTTGCTCAGCTTCGGGGCAGATCAGCAGGTGACTTGAAAAGACACTTTCCCTATAGTGAAGGACAGTGGTGGCAGCATTATGCCTTTCTTGAGTTGACTGAAAAATGAATGGAGCTAAATTCATGACAGTGCTGGAAAAAAATGTATCAAAGTTGAAAATCTATCAGTCTGGTCCACCTTCCATCATGACAGAAACCCTAGACGTCAGTCCAGGTTGACAAAAGGCATAAAACCATATCCATGTGTTAGAATGGCCCAGTCAAGTCTCATACTGTACCTACGTATAGTTTATAAAATTACTAAAAATGTCAATTTGGACCATGTAGTTATGAAAACTTACAGATTTTTTTTTCTATGTATATCCACAAGCAGAGTTACTATCATCATCCAGTCATATTTTAATCTTACTGAAGGATAATTTATTACATAAAATGGCAAAAATTGCTGCTGTTTCTTACGAGTTTCTCACCTTTGCATTCTGTCCATCTAACAATCAGCTGTCGTCCTCAGTAATCTTGATAATTCAGCTATTTAATTAGTTCCACCATTTTGGTTTACCTTAGCTGCTTTCACACATTCTCGCCTTCTGATCTGATTTCTTTTTTTTTTTTTTTATCTGTCTTTTAATATTATTATCATGATCTTCCATTTCTCTCGCATCCTTCTCAGGTCCTGATCT
Organism: Brachyrhaphis roseni; assembly: GCA_903066815.1. NCBI lineage: Eukaryota > Metazoa > Chordata > Actinopteri > Cyprinodontiformes > Poeciliidae > Brachyrhaphis > Brachyrhaphis roseni. The sequence continues at coordinate 34,044 of CAEFZY010028731.1, read as the reverse complement.
CTGAAGGTCTCGGGAAATACGCCAGGGACCCCAAGTTCGTGACAGCGGCCAAACACGAGATCGCAGACGCCTGCGAGATAACAATCGACGAGATGGAGAGCGCTGCCAGCAATCTCCTGAACGGCAGCATGGGTAACGGCGACGTGGCGGGGACGGAAAGCTCAGACTCGCGACTCGCCGACGCGCACCAGAGGGACGACAGCGACGAGGAGCAGTACGTGGCTGTGAAGTGTGAGGAGGACCTAACGGACGAGATGATATGCATCACTTCTCTATAGCAGCGACTCACTGCAGACTCTGTCTAGTTTTATTTAACGTATGGGAATGTCTCAGCAGGCCCTGCGGAGAACAGAAAATTAGAAACAGGGATAAACGTGAGAGCAAAGTGCCTTGTTTTATTTTTCTGCTTAGTAGATTGCAGCTAAAGTGGACACATGGTTATAGAGAAACAAAAACAAACAAACAAAAAAGAAAACCCTGCTGTAATTGAAATCAGGAGACATGAATCTAGACGCCAGCTTCCCAGAAGGCAGGCCAGTCGTTAAAACGTGTTTTCTATTTTCCTAATTGACAACAGTTGGATAAAACTTCAAAACTTTTGGTTTTAGATTCTGAGGATGATATAACTCGACTTTAGTGAGGATTACACAAGGCCGTAAATCACATTGTTTACTACATGAAGAGCCAACACAACAAAAACAAATGTGCCACCACTCACCACCTGCACACACAAGCAGGGAAATTAAATAGACTTCTATTCTATGGTTGTGTAAATAGTTTTAGACGGCTAAGCATTTCTAAATCTTTCTGCCTGGTTCGCAGTTTAGATGTCAAAAACTGATTGGGCCTTTGGTTTTCCAAGGATTCCTGCAACTAGTTGCTTTTTATGTGTATAAAATGTGTGATTTTTACCCCTTATTGGTCAGGTTTGATGAAAACATATATTTTTGTTTGCTTATCTGAATTAGATGGAAACAAAGCAGGAGCAGCTGAGACGGTGCCTTGTAAAAGTTTCCACGCCTCTTTCACCTTTTCCACATTTGGTCACATTAGAACCACATATCTCAGTGTAGTTTACTGTGATTTCATTTGATAGACCAACAAAACCATGCATATTTGGGAACAGGAAGGAATAAAATAAATTTGTTTTCGTCATTTACAAGTATGTTGTGCATTCGATTTCCACCCCTTTTACATTGACACCCTTAATAAAATCAAGTAAAACAGGTTGCCTCCAGAAGTCAGTTAATGGGTCGACCAATTGTGGAAAAAATGCATTTGTCAAGCACTGTTAGGTGAAAATCAGTCAGGTTTATTTATATCTTGCGCAAAATGAGATCTTATAAGACAATCGCTAATGAACAGGTCACAGTCAAGGCTCTGACCTGTAGCATATTTATGTGCTACGATGACGTAAGGCAGTAGAAACCGCAGGATGGAAAAAGAATCGTGAGGAGGATATGAATGTGAAACCGTCTCGATCTTTGCACAACTCAAAGTCATTACTCTGGGGAAAAAACTTCAGTGTGTTGGCACAAATTTCCCTCTGACAGACATAAGATGATAACACGGACATCAAATTAATGAGGCCATAATAATACAATTAAACCCACTAAGTAAGTAATGACTTAGATCAAAGCATATTTATGTGCTACAATGACGTAAATATCCATGTTCAGAGTTTCTCTCTATCCAGTTTTAATGAGCTTGAGGTGTCTTGCAGGTAAAGACAAAAGGCGTATTTCAGTTTCTATATGTACAAACTCGACAGAAGCAAGTCGCAGCTGTATTTACAGCAGAAACAGATTCTCCAGCATGTTGGCTTCACAGTTTTCATTCATAATTATGCGTTACTTTACATAATATCCCTGTAAACCCTGTCGAAGGTTGTGGATGTAATGTGACAAATTGTGAAAAGGTTCAAGGGGCATGTATGCTTTTGCAAAGGACTCTATATTCAAATCAAGCTTCTGAGGGTTAAAAGTTCAGGGTTAAACATTGTTCTCTTTTATATTTTATTTGAAGAGGAAATTACATATCAATAATTAAAGACTTTGTCCTCAGGCATATCCTTCCACTCTATGTGTTTTCCTGCCTGACCTTTATACTGATTTGTGTTGAAAACCAAACAAAAAATCATAAGACAGTTTAAGAAAACTGCTTTCTTTGTCTCCTGCATCCTAAAATATGCAATTTGTCACTTTCCCAGAAATCATCCCAAGAGGATGGAGTTGAGTTTATTATGAGAAAAGGCTTAAATGTAAACCATTTTACCAGATCTTGAGGCATGCGACTCTTTTACTCTCACCTATTTTTAACGGGAAACAATTCAGGATCGCCTCCACAGCTGCAAGAGTTTTACTTCAACGCCGTTTCACACACTGTAAATTTTGTTTTATCAGCAGTCAGAATGTTGACCAGCTGTGAAATCGGGTGGAACAGCTCTCACATGTGATGAAGGACACGTATAACAAATCTCCATGTTGAACATTTTCTGGGGGTGAGCTCATCCATCTATCTCAGCCCTGGCATGTTTTCTGTGAAGCTTTTTCCTAAAGGCAGTTTCACAAACAAATACATCTGTGAAGAGAGACCACACAGCTCCAGGATGATGTGAGGCTCGGCTTTCTGAATATTTGCTCCAACTTCGGCCAGCATGTTCCGCTACGCACCGCCAAACTATAATAACTTCAGGTCAACTTGCGGATATCGGCTCTGGGCTGTGGAATGGCAATGTGTGCAATCAAAGGGCTTCTTTACTGATACGACCAAAACAAAGGGATTGCTGTGCGCAGCTACACACACTTCACACACACACACACACGTAAACAATAGGGACTTACGTATTTTATAACCACATTAAAATGGAAATTAATTATAAAACTACTTGGCTGGATTAGGATATGACTTTGTTTTTCCTACGATCGGATAGCAATAATGGGGGAAAACAGCACAGAAATAGTTGAGATTATAAAGTAACTTAACTAATTTTTAGTGACCTCACCTGGTCCACACGTTTCAGTTAAAACCTCAGATGAAAGCAACATGTCACAATAAAACTTATCTAACAAAAACTTTCACCATGCTGCAAATGTCAGTATGAAACAAATAGGATGACATGTAGCTGTAATAACTTATATTTCTCTATCTTCTTTTTAAGCTGTTTTGTAGGAGTTTTGGCCACTCTCCATTACATGATTAATTAAGCCCATCAATATTTGCAGAAATCAAATTATGCAATAACTTTTATAACGTCCTGAAAGCATGTCAATCAACTTGAGGTCCGGACTTTGACTAATCCATTTATACTCCTTGATTCATTGGAATTATCCTCCTTGCCTCACCTTTTTTTTTTTATGGTGTTGATAACATATTCAATTGTATTCATTCTTGAACAGTACAGACAAGCAGACTGTTTGGAAAAACAAATGTTGTGTCATTGCTTATCTGAGGTTGGAAAGACGCAATAAGAGTTTAAAGACCGTGAGTCAGAGTTGGTTTTGAACCAACAGAAAAATAACCCTGACATTTGAAAGCTTAAGTTTCTAGCGAAACTGAAATCAAGGGTAAAAGGTAAACATTTACTCAAATAGCTGCAGTTCATTCATTCTCTTTCCAAACCTGTCCTACAGTAGTGAGGTGTCTTGGGTTACCAGCCTATCACAGGACATTAGCAGCTGTTTTGTACCAAACATCTACCTTATCCAGTTTTTTAATCAATTGCTGCTTCTAGAAATAACTTTATAATAAAACCAAAATATTAGCCAATGCTGCACGATGCTGCCACAGTCCAATTGTCAAATGTCATCCACTTACAGAAGAACACAATTTATAGTACAGGTATCTGAATACAGCAACAATTTAGTTTTATCAGGAGATAAAGTGACAAAGAACACAAGGCTTGGTTGTGCAACTCAGCTTTATTTTTTCTACTTTGCCACTGCTTTACAGAAGTCTGTAAAAGGTTGTAAAAAAACAAAACAAACAACAATTTGTATAGTGTTTGTAAGAAGTTGAAGATTTCTGCTTTCTACCTATTTGTGTATAAAACACTCGAAAAGTTGTCTTTATCTACTTTGTAGCATAATAATTAGTACCTTCAAGATTTTGTACCAACAGAAGCAAAATCCTTGTTTTGTACATTTGAATTTTTTGCCTGAAATGACGATGCACCTGCTGATTTTTGTAATAATTGCTAAATAAAGAGGACGAGGTCAGGACGGCTTGTTGACAATCAATGCAGAAAAAAAAATAAAGAAAAGCTTTGATATATTAACATAAAATATCCTTTTCTGACTCACATGTTTATTCCTTCATGAAAAAAATGAAAAAGATGATTAATGCATCATTGCACAACAGTGCATTATAGTGTAAACAATAGCTGTCACAGTACGCATTATTAACAAAGAAACACAATTTAACACAGTTAAGGTCATTGTAGAAAATAAGGTCCATTGTAGCTTATAATACAGATTAATTGACTTCATTCAATACTTAATATATTAGTGAAGACATAAATAAAAATCACAACAAATATGCATCAACTTCAATCACAAATTCTTTGATACCAACACTGATGACAACATAATAACCTTAAAGGCACTATTTATTTTATTATATTTATGCTATTTAAAAACCTTCATTTTCCTTATCAGTCATTTATAAATTTTAACAAGATAATCTACGTAATCATTCATAAAAACAATACAAAACATGTATTTTATTTAACGTATACTTGGGATTTTTATGTTTTTAGTGTAGACAAACAAGGTGTATTTTAACATAATTCGCCATGTTTGATATTTAGCTGTTCATATTACTGCATAGTTTGAAAACATCTTAGGTTACGCCTGAGACATTTGGGAGCAAAAAAATCTACATAAGGTCTACCGGTCACTCAACAGTCAGTCGAGGTAAACCAACAATAACAAACACTCAACATGAATGTGCAGATACGTGCTCTGCATGTTGTGCAACTATCCGGAGCAAGTCAAGGAGAACTGCTGCTTTAAAGGGCAAATGTTGCATTTTAGATATGGAAAATTATGAAAAGCATTAAATCGCAAATGAGTTTTACATTGTTTTCCAAAGTGGATCAGAAATGTCAACACATTTTCCTGAACATAAAAAGTACCTTCTGAGTCATGATCAGTAAAACAGGCACAACCATTATGGAAATCTCTCAAGGTGATATTGCAGGGGAAATATTTTTTTCTGACCTGAAATAAAAATGTGGAATGGATGCGTTTCCACTTTTTGGAGACTGAGAAAAACAACGTGGTCGGCATTTTTGCTGCAGTGCAGGAAATGTGAGCGAACTCTACGGAAGCAAACAGCGATCTCCTCATCCACGTAAAGCAGTTTCGACTTTTCCCCAGGGTCACGAAGCAGGGCCACAAAGTTAACTCGAACTCAAGGAAACAACTGAAAGCTGATGGATAAAGATCCAACACAGCTCAAACTTTGGTTTTTCTAGATTCAGCCAGCAGTCGACAGCCAGACCACAGAGGTGACTGCATGTTGTTTAGATGCAGAAAGCTTACAGAGCGAGTTACATAGCTGTAGTCCTAAATATAGATAATTTATGCTAATCTCCCCCGGATGTCCCATGATACGTGCTGCATTACGGTGGAGTAACTTGTTAGGGCCAAATAACATTTGAGAAAATTAACCGCAGTCAGCCTGCAGTCATTTATTTTTTAGAGTGTGCTTGTTGTGACAGGCAGTGACCTTACTGCAGCGTAGGTGAACTCCTGAACAGTAGGCCACAAACTGACTATGTGGGAAAAAAAAGTGAGACTTGTATGACATAAATCTTCACTTTTTAACTCAAATTGGAGCTAGAGAGTTACACTTCCCTACTTTTGTCTTAAATGCATATTATGGCATGTATTAATGCAACAGTTCTGTGCTCTAAAAGTATCAACACTACTCTTCTGTACCTTTCAGCTGCTTTTTCTTCACTTTCTTCCCCACATATATTTTTTATTTTCGAAATGAAATTAACTATTAACAAAAAGAAGAACAGAGCCTTGAGACCAAATTTGTTGTGAGCAAGCAGTATAAAATGCATTGAAATGAACTGAACACAATTGAGAAGGAAAATATGTAAAAATGGTATTTGCCTTTTAACTGCTTCTTTGCCCTAAAATGCAACAGCTGCAGTCTAGAAAGAAAAAAAAAAACCTCTTGTATGTTAGTGTAAACAGATCTGCTAGTGTTAGAGACTGGAAAAGGTCATTATTTTTGCTCACAAAATCTTAAGTTGCTTCCTTTTTTACTTTTATACTTGTTTTAAAGCTTTTTTTTTTTTTTTGGTTAAAAAAGATGATGTCTTTTCGACTTCTGCCAGAAAACAAGTGTCGTCCCAGCTTTTCTCAAATAAAAAATGCTGATGTAGGCAGCCTTGCCGGCCAATCTAATCAGCACGAATCTTTTTCTAAACACAAAAGCAACCGTGCGAGCACACTGGCGAATGTCTTGCACTAAAAACGTCCCTTTTTTGAGATAAGGTTAACTCAAACAAAAACTAAGCAGCGATTGCCTTCCTGTTATCTTGAAGAGTGTGCAAACAGACCTATGAAAATGAGCTGAACTGAACAACTGCTGATCGGTAGACAAGAGAGAAGACAGAACCTTGCACTGCAGCTGAACCTTCATATCAGAGAGGCACTAAATCATAATTAACGTGACAATACTGTAATATTTCAAGCTGAACCAAATGGCTTAGAGTCTGATTTTTGTTTTGTTAGTGTTTCACATGTTGCTCTATAATACGTAAAACAATTCAAGCTGTGGATACAGTGAAGTTGAGATGAACCATGTTGTTGGTGCAAACAGCATTCCCCTTACGCCTTCATGTATTAGTAGATTAAAACAAAAACAAAAAGTGCTGAGTTGATAAGGCTCTTCCAGGTACTGTTTAGATTCTGCAAAGAGCAATTTGCATTTACTGCACAGCTGCTATGCGGCAGGCTGTAATAATGTCTACTTTTAGAATGATGTATGATGTCTTAGTGTGTTGGTCCCAACCAACAGACTGCCTGCATATCAAACTTCATGCTAAATCCTCCACTCCAACACAAAGGGTTATTTGTGGAGTTCAAAAAGAGTATAAGCAAATCAAAGGTTAAACAAAACTAAGTCACACTTTTTGTTGATTAAATTTCCTGCTGCTCCCACCTCACTGATCGTTATAGTTAAATCACCGAATCGGCCGATCATCTCTGCGTTTCGAGCATCGGGGGCTGGTACACGGGAACCCCGGGGTCCACCAGAGGAGACCGACCTCTGATCATGTCGGCTGCCTTCTCCGCCATCATGATCGTAGGGGCGTTCAGGTTCCCGCTCACGATGCTGGGCATGATGGAGGCGTCGACTACTCGCAGTCGCTCCAGACCCAGGACGCGTGCGCTCGAGTCCACCACCGCCGTCGGATCGGAGGCGGACCCCATTTTGCAGGTGCAGGAAGGATGGTAGGCGCTGTCGGCCTTCTGGCGGACGAAAGCGTCGATGTCGGCGTCAGACTGGACCTGGAGACCGGGCTGGACCTCGGGACCGCGGAACTGGTCGAAGGCACTCTGAGCAAAAATTTCTCTGGACAGTTTGACGCACTCCCTGAATTCCCACACATCAATATCTGCAAAGATCAGATAGAAAACACACGATTCTGTTTTATCTTCTCCTCTATTTCAGTCAAGAAACCTCTTCGGTTCTTACCAGTGGAGAGATAGTTTGGCTGGAGAATTGGGTGATCCGTGGGATTGGGACTTTTCAGCTTCATCCAGCCAATGCTAGTGCTTCTCATTGGTCCAACATGAACCTAGAACATGAGAAAACTCCTTATTTTTGAAGACTTTTACACTTTTAGAGATGTTGGCAGGATAGCAGAGGCTCCAGCAGATTAAGCTTAATAAATAATTTACTCGTATAAAAACCAGCCAATTAAGAAAATAGGACTTCACAACAACGGTAAGTGATACTGGGATTTTTGGTACCAAGTAAATAAAGGGCTAGTGTAGCAAGTAGTACCAATACTTATCTTGAAATGTCATGATCATTTAATAATTTTGTAATTTGACTTTGGCTAACTGGATTATGTTAATGATATTATAAGGGATATAAATTTTAGGTAAAAGTGTATTTTTTTTAATCAGCTAACAACAGCATAAAGTAATGTAGCAGTATAGAGTTAAAATAATTCTCACAATACCTTATACTATACAATTCTTTAAGAAGAAAGTCAGATAAAAGCCAACAGTGTGATATGAATACACTAATGTCGACAACACAGCAAAAATACTATTCATTTCATATAGGAAAATTGTTCATAAAGCCCTTAAGAAAGTATTTTTTGAGTCACCTTTGTTGGCCCTGTCCCCTGTCGAGAACAGATGTTTTTATTTTAGTAACATCAACATATTTACTTTTGTTACACTTCTTGTCTGAGTTACTGTGCGATGGTGCTGTTATCTAAAGACCCAAGAGTCAAACTCTGATCATATCTCTGATGTCTAACATTTACCATGTCCCTGGATCCAAAGTTTATAAATCTTGTGTCCAGATATGGGCTGCTACTGAGACCCCAAAAGGCTTTAATGCCCCTGAATCGGTGCTGGGACTCTACTAACAGCACACCTGTTAGCTTGCTGCCTTGGAGCCTTAAGAGATGCAGTCAAACTTCCAAGTAATGTTATCACCAGGTAAGATCCCCTTTGAGACAGACAAATGTTTTTCAGATTAGATCTCTCTTGCTGCTTCTTCAAATGGTCTCAGGGTGTCAAGGGAGAGCCCCACCACTGACCATGGATAGTGAGCTGTACCCAAGAAGGCAAAGTACAACTGCTTCCTTTTTCTCAATTGTCTCTTAAACTTGTAGAATACACAGTTCCAGTGTGCTTCAACTGATTGGATGAGTTTGTGCTCTGGAAACTTACAACGGTTCTGGATGTGCAAAGCATGGATAATGTGCACGACCTACTTTGCGCACGGCTGCGACCATGTTGGCACCAATATCTGAGACAACTGCCTGTTGTAACTGTACCGTTGTATGTAACCTCTATAGGAATACCATTTTTCCTTTAATTAACAGAAAAGGATGACCATATCCATCCTATATTCATATTTCAAGTTTGTGGTACATGTAATATTTTTGAGTTCCAGTATGATTTTATTCAGCTGCCTGAATAGATGACAATAGTTTAATCAGTCTGCATCTGTGATCAACTTTTACCAACGTTTTCTGTGTCTTGGAGTTCACTAAAGGGTGAACTACTTTGATATGTTTATGTAAATTTGTGGTGTTACCACAGTGATAAATTCTCTCTTCTGCAAAGCAGGGAGGGTGAGGATCAAAGTGAGCCTGCATGATCGAGGAGCCGAGGGGCGCGGCAGGAAGCGGCGTCTGCACTGACAGTGTTGGAGAGAAGCTGCACTTATGAGGAAATTAAACAAGTTGTATTTGAAAGAGAGCAGATGTTTTTAGTATAAACATTACAAAGGTATGACATCTCGGAATCATATTAAAAAAGTAAGCTCTTGATGTTTGGCATTGGCATTTGGCATGAACTCTGGGGAAATTTCCGAAATGTGCAGGATATTTGGAAGAGACAACAGTATTGACTCAATACCAATGCTCACCTTGATATCTATTTGAATCAATGCGCCCAGCCCTACTTAAAAAACTTCACCCATTTTAGGTAGTTTCACACTGTAGAGTTAGTTTTTTTTGTAAGTCTCCTCTTAAATGATCCATCTGCAGGGAAAGACGGAGTTAACCCACAGTTATTGCCCTTTGTGTAAGGCCCTTATTTCCTGGCAGGTGCAATTCTCTGGAAGAGAGAATCAGTTCCCAAGAAATTTCTGTGAAGAGCCAGGTTTGTGATTTTAATGCGACTTTCCATGGAACAGTAAGGGGAACTCTATATGTACTCCTTTGTCTCTTCAACCTCTTGTTAGCATAAAGTTTATTAATAGCAGTCTAAATAAAAGTAATGAATAAATTTGGCTGCACGGACTGCCCACAGTCAGGAGGAAGAAAAAGAAAAGAGCATATTTGTCGCACCTGATACGCTTCTATCTTTGAAGGAACCCGGCCGTGGTCAATAACTTGTGAAGGCAGGAAATGAAACTGAATGTCAGGGTGTGTGACGTGAGGTCGACTGCGGATAAACCCTCCGCTCTCCAAGTGGGCTGTAGCTCCGTAGCCTGGGGGTAGAAGGTTGAGACAATCAAAAAAAAACAAAAAAAAAACACACAATCACAAAGCTGTTGTGCCAACTGTATGTCTGACACAGATAATGTTCCTAATTACCAAACCACAGAGTGGTTTCCTGCAGTAATCAGTAGTCAATCAGTGCCGTTCGTCATCGAGTAGAACATTTCACAGAAACACCCGAGTCCTATTGGAGACAAATTCTACGAATTGCATTTAGTAAAAATTGAAGAAAAAAATTTTTTGTTCCTATAAGGAGCCAAAAATATAATAATGTTGGGAAACAACATAGAACAACGTTTCCCAACCCTGGTCCTCAAGGCACACTGCCCTGCATAATTTAGGTGCTTCGCTTCAGCACGACTGATTTTATTTGGAGGCTTAATTTAGACTTCTGATAAACTTATCATCTGACTCAGGGTTTGTTTCAAGCAGGGGCACATCTGAAACAGGGGGGACAGTCTGCCTTGCCAACCCGTGTCTATAAAATATGTACATTTCACAGGATTATTATGCTCTCACACGTATTTCCGCAGGGCTTGCAAATTATTTGTGACATAAAAGCACAAAGTAGCGCACCTTGCTAATGTGGAAAGAAAATGTCAAAATGATGAAGCAGAACTTTTCAGAACCATTTACAAATAAAAGTTTGAAATGTGTGACCTACATTTGTTTTCTCCAGGTCTGGGTGATATGGCTGAAGAACGATACAAGCATTTCATATCCGTTGTTATCAATAAGTGTTGATTAGGGGTTGTTTTTTTTTAAATACTTAAAATACTGCCAATGATATTTCTGTTTTATCCATAATTTTCTCTCAAGCGGTTGAGCTGTTTGCTCTCCTCGTTGTTTATTTCTAAGCAGTTATGAGGCACGGTGGCGAAACATGAATCTGCTGATGCACAAGTCACAGTAGAGCCTTGCCATAAGCCATATGGAAAACACAGAAAAGCAATCTGCTCACGTGAAGTAGAAATGTTATTTTCAGCCTACATGGAAGGAGGAGAAAGCAAATGCACATAGTTTTTCAGATTCTGATCAGCACAAAATGCAAAATGCTGAAAACCATGCATGATTTTAATTCCACTTCAGCATTAAGAACTACTTGTGTTTCGACTAACATACGACTGCAATAAGGTGTATGAAGGTTTTGCATAATTTTAATGTGATAAAACAGTAAAAACGTCAGGGGGTATAAATACATTTGCAAGGTGAATTTGGTTACCGGTAAAAAGAGTGAGCCACTCGAGGCCAATCTTGATCATGTGGAAAGGTTTCTGCGCCTTGTACAAGGTGATGGGCTGAGTGCACTTCTGCTGGACGTACAGCTCCAAGTGGTCCTGCAGATTATTACCAACGCCTGAACAACAGAGTGAAAAAGACAGAAGCTTCTGTTCAGTTTAATCCAAATCCAATTAAAAAATACTTCACTAAAAATAACTTTATTAAGTTTTTGCTGAAAGTCAGAATATGCAAGTTTGTTCAAAGAGTTATTATGCAGTTGACAGTGATGTTGGTGGACAGAGAGGATTCTCAGTAGTGGTTTGTATTGTGGTGAATCTGAAGAAGCTTCTTATTCATTTATAATACATTCAGTAAAAGTATTCTGATATTCTGAGCATTTCAGCAGTTGGCAGGACTCTTAACTTGAAGTCTGAGGTAGCCTGGTAAAAACCAGGCCCGTTGTCCTGTGCTATGTGTCTTGTGCAGAGAATCTGGGATATCGACTATTGAGAAACGATTGCTTCCCGTTTTAAATTTCCAATAGTTAATGTTTGCCAGTGATGTATGAAATACGCCAGTATGAAGCTTACCGGAAATTGTCTGTGCTGTAAACAACCAGCACTTCTCTCCGCTACAAAGAGAGAAGAGCCGATCCGAACGAGGCAACTGTTAATGTTAATTCAATATGTGGAAGCGAGGCCATCACAGACTGTCTCCGCTGCCATTGCTAAAACTACAGGCAGACTACAATTCTAAAACCGCAGAAAATCAACGTCATCATTCGCCACTTCTCCTTCTGTTCCCTGATTGGTTTGGTACAACATCTAGCAGAGGGAATTCAAGCAAGTGAGAGAAAGCCCAGACTGTTACGTAAGCAACATCTTTTTTTGAGTGGAGTTACACAGGAAGGCGATAGCAAGGCTAAGTCGGAGGTGTACATGGCAAAAATGAATGGTGAGAGTACAATCCCCTGTGGTGCTCCACTTTATCAAACAAAACATTTTAGTCTTGCAGTCTGTAGCTTCTTTGTAAGGTACTCATCAATCCAAGTAATTGTTGAGCCACCTACTTGAAAAAGATTTTCTATTAGAAAAAGAGAAAGAAAACAAAATGCTTGTAAAGTTACAGTGGTTGTGCAACAGCTGCCTCCTTCAGTACTAGAACCAGCTACCAAGGCACGACAAGGTCAAAAAGTGATTCAAAATCCTACTCGCATTAAGATCTAATCCCCAGTAGTGAATGCATCCATAGCAATGTCAACAGAATCTTTAACTTCACGCACCTGGCAAGTGCTGAATGACAGGAATACCGAGGTCTTTCAATTCATCTGCATTTCCCACGCCAGACAGCATGAGAAGCTGAGGGGAATTGATGGCTCCTCCGCTCAAGATCACTTCTTTATCTGCAAACACCTGAACAATAATGGAAAAACTGAGTCTGTGAGCTGTTGTAAAGAAGAAAGGCATGAAAAATGGTAGCGATGACTTAAAAAACAAAAAAACATTTTTTTATCTACTGTATTACGTGAGATAGTCGTGCTTCTTACTCTCTTTTTCTCTCCGTTCTGCATGTACTCCACCCCCACAGCGCGCTTGCCATCAAACAAGATCTTGGTGGTCATGCAGTGCACCTCCGTCTTCAGATTGGGCCGACCCAGTGCAGGTCTGAGGTAGGCGCTGGCAGTGCTCCATCTCTTCCCTGGAAACGTGTTCATTCGGACAAGATTTATTTGTGCAGTAAAACCCTGGAGATTAGTGGTATCCACATTTTCCAGTAATCTCAGCACTCCATTTTTGAGAAGATACAATCCCCAGTTCTAAAGATTTTGCTTTAACTCTAGATTAGAAGTTTGGCTTTCAGTTGTGGCCAATTTACTGATATTTTCTAACATTTCAGCGTTGGCAATTAAAGCAAAACATACAAAAGATGAAATATAGGATCATATTTAACATTTTGGAACAATCATGAGGTATTTTTTTCTCACTTAGTACACTTTATTTCAGGATTTCAATTGAGTTTTCTGATTATCTTGAAGGTTTTCATAGCATTTATAACCTCGTTAGCATTAGCAAGTTTTCCATCTTACTAATGTGCTAAGGGACTACATAAGCACCATATTGGATGAGATCTTCAGACATTTGGGGTGATTAATAAATAATCAAGCACCTGTAATAAAATTATAATAAATATAGTTATTAGGCTCATTGGTTAGTTAATTAATGCAGCTTCTGTTTTAAACCTAACCTGCTCTCAAAACCACCAAAGTAGTCTTTAACTCCTCTTTCCATCATTTTTTATTAAACCTCAAGCGTTTTCCTCTCTGTTTCTGTTACCTTTGTAGATGGTCATGTCCATCCAGCCAACGCCTTCCTGTTGGTATCCATTCATGTCATCAGTGAAGGGGTATCCTGCCTGCTGGCTTGCTTCGATAAAAGCCTTGTGCAGGGGATGGTTGGTCTTTCCTCTGGACACGTGAAGAAGTCCGCTGCCACCTCTGTACCTGCAATACAAAGATGGAAAAACACAATATTACAATATCTCACAAAAGCTTAGTAGGTTTCAAACTCCAGCAGGAAGTGTGGGATTGTCGTATAAGCACCTCTGCTATAATATGTTCATTAATGTTAGACAATTGTCTTATTAATGTTGATAATAACAAAGCTACTTAGCATATGTTATGTAGTCCAGACACTCTGTTTGTACTAATGAAGATTCACTCACCTCAGAATGATAATTGCTTTAAGTTGGACATATTTGCTAATTAGTTAAATTAATAGTTTATGCACAGTGCTGGGTCCCTCTATGACTGTGAATAAAGCCCTGTCATTTCAGCCGAAGAGAGTCAGGTGAATATTAAGAATAGAACAACTAAACCAAACTGTGACGTCACAAAAAATAACCTACTCAGTCCACACTAAACGTTTTATCTCAAGAATAAAGGGCGCATCATAAACAGCACACATAGTTCTTAAGACAGGACGAGACCTGTTGCTTCAGAAAGTGTCTCACATTTCTTCTCATTTGCACCCCCGTAAAATTTATTTTCAGACACACCAGTACAGGTGGCAACAGTTTGACCACAGCTTCAGTAAGCAGCGTCTGGAATAAAATGTGAATCGTGATAAAACATGAGAAGCAAAGTTTCAAATTTCCGTTAGCAAAGACACTTTCACACTCTGGACAAATTTCTGTTCATCTTAAAATAGACAGACAGACTTTCTTGTCATTCAATTAAAGTAAGTCTATTACATCTAAAGTGTCCTCATGTACCTAGAATATATGAAATACATGCAGGAAAGCCTTTTTCCATTGACTGAAGGTGCCTTGACTTCTGGTGTTGAACTTTCTATGAGGGTTTGAAATGTATTACACTGTATTCATACTATCAGACTGACTACCCTGATGATGTTTTCTAATCCTAGAAAACTAATGGCATTGTTCAGACTTTTATTGTTCAAACTATTTTTCCCATTGCTAGTTCTATGACAGCAAAAATAAATGTTCAATTAATATCTGCCAATTATGAATAAACACTATTATTTCATACGGTCTACTAGCACAGCTCCAATACTTGATGGAACCTATGTAGTGGAGTCGTCTTTTTGATAAAGGGTAAGTTTTATTTTGAAAGTAGTCTCATGTTTGTGTGGCTTTGATTGTGTAAGGGTAAAGATTTATAGCCAATAAAAGAAAAAAAGATGGATTTTTTTTAAATGCTTTGTCACTTTGTGATAAAAAAATCATATCGCCCATTTTTAGATTCTGTCAAACTGATGCAAATAAAAAGTAATTTACAAAATAAATAAAGCCATTTGAACTAAGTACCTGTTTTCTCCCAGTTCATGGCACTGAGCTTTTCTGAAGTAAGGCAGACAATGTTCATAGTCCCATCCCTCTGCACCCTCTCTCTGCCAGCGGTTGTAGTCCTCTGCATGGCCACGGATGTAAACCATGGCATTGAGTGAGGAGGATCCTCCCCAGACTCGACCCCTGGGCCAGTACAGCACCCTGTTGTCCATGTGGGCCTGAGGTAACGTGTGATAGAACCAGTTATACCTGAGGAGGAGTGAAAAGAAACACAGTACGACAATTAAAAGAAAATGATCAAATTATCAAAACAATTATCAGTCACTGGTGTAAACTGAGGATGATCTAATTGCTTAAATTTATACTCAATCACTGTACTTGTCATCACAGAGGTTATAGGTCAGAGCGGCTGGCATGTGGATCTTCCACGAGAGTCGGGAGCTTCCCAGCCACTTGTCCTTGGGTCCAGCCTCCAACAGACACACGGACTCCTGGGCATCTTCTGTCAGGCGATTGGCGAGGACGCAACCTGCTGACCCTGCCCCAATAACCACATAGCTATAGGACGGGGTTTTCTGATTGGCTGCAGGTGAGGATGAAGCATTCTGGTGAAAAGCTGAGGTAGTGAAACATCTGCAATAGAGCGGGAGAGGTTCAAAAGAAGTCCCGTATGTTTGGCCATTTCTTTTGAAAAAGTGGGTCAAGAAAGCACCTGCCGTCCTTCATGAATCTTCTCCAGGTTCCTGTCGCAAGTCTCTGGGCTCCTGTTTGGCCCATCATGGCCAAAGACGGCATTTTGGGGGACGCTTCCTTTATGAACTGTACATTACAATGATGATTATTTAGCAGAGGACACAAGGTGAGTGTGAAACTGAAACAGAGTTGAAACACAGGGTGAGGGTTTCTTCAAGTACAGACCTGCCAAATGGAAAAACCAAGTGAAATATAGGGTTTTCCCAACAGTCAGCATTCGTCAGAGGTTAATGAATTCACGTGTTTTCTCTTTAATGCCTATACCTATTGTTCTAGTATTAGTACCGGCTAAAATATATGACAAACCTCAAGCGTCACACATTCGTGACTAATGCTGAGCAATGGATTTACCATTGCGGTTCTTTAATAGTCCTCATTTTGCCTTTTCTGTCAAACATGTACTGACAATTATTTCACCATGTCTGATACTGTGTTGCAAACAGGCTGACTCTGCACTAAAATTTACAGCACCTGCAATAAACTTTCTGGTCTTGCACACATTTAATTGCAGAAAGAAGTTGCCAGGTCTGCTTATCCCAAGTATCAGGGAGCTTTAAGCAAGTAAATAGAGAAGCTCGTTATGCAGTTTTGGACATGTTTCAAGTACAGTAGCTGCCTCCGATACATTGTGTGAGCCTCCAGTTAGTTTTTATTTATTCTGCCATTAAAGAAAAGAAAATTAGACTTTGACGTCTTGTAGGATTACTTTGTCTGGGCCATTGCGTTTTTGTAGATGTAACATAAAGATGTCAGAATTTACAGAAAATATAGTGCAATTATAAATCAAATAACTGCACTTTGTGTGAGCTGATCATACAGGCCTTTTAACACGGGAAAAACACTGCTATTTTGACCAATGAATGTACATTGGTCAAATGATACGTAATGGGAGTACTTTCCCATTATGTATCATTTTTAAAACCCAAGGGTTTCACATGTTTGACGTAAGGGATAACTGTCAGTCAAAACTCCTTTATCAGCAAATATTAGTGTTTTCAGATTTGGTCATAGACGTGAGGTAAATCTTAAAGCGCTACTGTTGTAAATACTTCCCTTTACAATGAAATTTCACTCAGAATTTACCACGTCTGGTTTTTCTTTAGGTCAGCTGACTCTGACTGATTCCAGTTTTTCTTCTAAATAGTCAAACTTTAAGGGGGGGAAAGGTGCTGCAGCTTCTCTGGCTGATTTAAAAGTTTAGAATGAAAATAAAATGAGACTTAAAAGATTATTCCTCACAAAGGACCAAAGCAAACCTTGATGAAATTCAAGTGTAATGTCTATGCTTTTGGTTAGATTTAGATCAGTCCAAAGTAGAAGTATATTTGAACCATTCATAAATATCCTAATTTAATTCCCATTTCAATGGTGGACATCATTTTGACTGAAAATCGTAGAAGCTGTTGGTTTTGATGCATGACCTGCTGATTACCAATCAAGATCAAATTGGATGATTCAAGTCGTAGCATCTCTAGCAGTCCCTCCTCTATAATATATAAATATAAACAACATTCACCACTAATATTCAGCGCAAGTTCAATAACTGACCAAAGGTTACTTTTTGTTTGTCTTTTTAATCTAAACATGATTAAGTTAATTGTAATTGCATAAGTTGACTGCATTGTGCTAAGAACCTCTTAACTGTGAACAGAGCTGTTCCTCTGTTCAGACATGGCAACACAGACCGACTGCTTCTATTTACAGCCTTTAGTTCAAAGGTGGCGGTGAAACGCGGAGCAGGACAGTTACTTTCCTGAGAACTAGTGTGATTTATTGTAAAAAAAAAAAATGCTTACTTAACACTCAATGACAGCACGCTAACGCCACTGATAACATGAATGTGCAGAAACTCTTATTTCCTAACTCTACTGTTTAAAGTTTCCATAATCTATTTTTGCTCCTAAAGGCCACTTTCACATTTATTATCAGTCTTTAGTCCTAAATAGTCGGTAGGTCTACGTCATGCATTTGATAAACGTACATTTTGTAAGGATTACAATAAAGTCCTTTACAAATATTGAGCAGTGTGTAAAGTGCTGGTGACTGCATCATCGTGACAGTTTTGCAGATTAAACTCCTAACTTTGCTTAGAAAAACTGTGAAACTGCTAGTTAGCAGCTTCTGCTCGATGTTAAGGGAAACCCGCAGCATGTGAATCCAGAAACTACGTTTAATCAAGCAGAAACAGAGTCAGAGACGTTTCCTACTAACCTACGTGAAAATGCATCATTGTCTGTCACGCTAAGTGGTTTTTCATGTGTATTTTAACCTTACCTTAGCTCTCGACTGCCACTCGAGTGGAAAAAAAATCAACAAATGTGAGTGGGCGGGGCTAAGTCTGCTGGTTTTTCTCTTGTTCTGGACACTTTTATCACAGAGCGCGTTGCAGTCCGCTGGGGGCATCAACACGGCTGCTCCTGACATCTTCATTTATGCTTATTTAAGTTTTTTATTTTTTATGTTTGTATGTTCTAGAGCAGACGCTGATAATGTGGCAAACTATATTGTTTTTTCTCTGCTTCGACTTTTCACGGGGGGCAGCCCACGACGTAGTAAGTTATCTATTATTATACTCACTATAGATATATATTTGATATTGTCTGAGAACATTGTTTCTGGAATTTTATTACAGAAAGTTGTGTGTGAGGAGCATGAAGGTAAGCCTGTGTTATTCATCTGCCATATTACAATTAGAAAAGAAACGTCCTTTTATCCCACAGTGTTTATTTCCATATATTTGTATTAATTATTATTTATTATTATTATTATTATTATTATTATTATTATTATTATTATTATTATTATTATTATTTCTTTTCATGTTTGATTTTGCTCATATGATTGTCATATAACCTGTGACGATCTGATATCACATATATGTGAAACTTGATGGAATACAAAATGTGGTGCTCAAACATGGATTTAATTTTTTAAGGGAATAAAGCTACCTAAACCAGATTGGCCTTTTCTAGAGCCCCATGAAATGAAGAACTGGCTGTGTGCTGCTCTTGTCAGCTGTAGTGTTTGTCATAACTGGCAACAAATGTTGTACGTTGATGTGAGTGAATTTTAGCCCACTTTCTATTTTAAAGAAGGACAGTTTGTTTACGATTATGCTAAAACAGTGTCAGTGTCTTAAAGATGTCACAGTGAGAAGTGACATGTTTTAAGCAACTTTTGATTGTTTACAATTACTGTACTTTATATACTTTTAAAACACTCCTCCAATGCCTTTTACCAGCTATTCCAATAAGGACTTGTTTTTTGGTTCTGATCTTTGTCCTAATCCAAACCCGCTTGAGTTTAACATACCAACCTACGGTTTGAAGGCCGCTCTTTGGGATTTTCTCCAAGTGAGCAGAATCTGTGGTTTCGTCTGCTAATAATGCATCCACCTTGCTGTGATTATTTTTGATTTTCTAAAAAAAATTATTTTATGCCAGAGGCAATAGGATGGACAATTTCCTAAAAATCTACCCTTTGTGTCCTCAGTCCATATAATATTTTCTTAACTGTTCTGGGGATTATCTAAATATTGTCCTTGGTCCTTTGGTGACCTCTTGGATGTGTTGTTGTGTACTTCTGTAAAGGTCAGTCACTGCCCATGTTTTCTCCATGATATCTCTCATTGAGGTTTCCCAACGCCAAAGATCTTTAAGCAATTATTTGATTGTTCTGATCAGGCAGCAGTCAGGATAGGAAAAAAATTATCCTGGAAGATCTTGGTAAATTACATCAATTTTAAATCTTCATTTTGTATCCACTCAGGTCATCTTTGTCTGGTATATTTTTTTAATCATTTGAAACAACAAATGACCTCATCCTCACCTCCAGCCAATCAGAAAAAAACAAAAACAGAAGAAATCTATAAAAGGGCAAAAAACAACAACAACTTTTTAATCCCATTGAAATTACATTAATTAACAAAACACAATAATTTAAATGTTGGTTTTATGTGCAAAGTTAAATAGTTGATATCCACTCTGAAATCTAGTTTCTAATAAAAGTTACATATACAAAACCCCCCCCAAAAAATCAACCTTTTATTTTTGCTAAATCCCATTGATAATAATTACCAACAGTACAAAGAAAAATAACAATTGTTGGCTCATCATAAAAACAAAAGCAGTTAGGTGTCACTGATTATGAAACAAAAAAGTTTTTAATGCCCCAGAACAGTCTACTACCCAGATGACCAGGTTTGGAAAACACTGTAGGCATAAAAATAATGTCAAATTGCTGGCACATATTTTTTAACAGAGATTTCTATAAATGTATTACAAACCTTCTTGATTATGGTGAACTCCACTATGTTCTAGGTTTTCCCGAAACAGACCTAAATGGCAGTCCATCTCGGGTGGCCGGCCTAAATGTGGAACTGGTGACGGTCGGACATGAAAGGAAGGTGAACATAAGCTGGGCGATCAACATTGACGGTACGAAAAAACATTGTTGTTTTTGATGTTACAAACTGTTGCCTCAAGACAGATTTTAAGATGTAGGTAAAGATTAAATGATTCTACATTTTAAATTACAAATTACAAGACTGTCCACTCCTCTATGTACATTGTGTATTGGTGATGCATTTTATTTTATTTTACTATTTTAACATTGAATGTGCGCAGGCTGTGTGCTGAAGTTCCTATAGGCTTCTTAGCCTATAAGAACATATCAGAATGAATGCATCCATGCAGGATTTTTGTTTTTTGCTGATGTTTTTGAAGTTAGTTGGAGATATAAAATTTCTCTGATGAGAAACTATTTACCTATCTGACTATGTTGTCACCTTAAAGTCAATGAAGCTGATGTCTATCAAACTTTATAATGCCATAAAGACAAGATGGGAATTAAAAATGACGCTCAATTACAGATGCTTCTTTTTCTATCCCTATGAAGAAACAATAGTGTGAACCATCAATTCTAACCGTGTTTATAAACAGTTTTTTCTTCTCTGCAGCTAGTATTATTCACCTGAAGGGCACAAGGGTCATTTTAAGACAATCGACCCACTTCTGTAAATACAATCCCCCTTTGACTGAAGCAAACCTTACTGGATTGGAGAAGGTACAAATGACTTACCAAACTAGCTGATGTTTATTTCAAACAGCATGATCACACACTGTAATGATGGTCCAACTATTTTATTTTTTGTTACATAATTAAAAGTCCATACTAAAAAAAAATATCTTCTGTATCACCTGTAGGAATGGTTTTCTTTTTTAGTTGGCGTAGATTATGGTTCGTTCGTTACCACCGTTTTTAATGAGCCATTACCTCCAGAGGGAAGTGGCTCCACAACACTAACAAAGTCTGTTTGGGTACCCCGTAAACCAACAAGTAAGAAAATCTTCAAATTCTTGAAATCAAGAATGTATCAGCAATTTTAACTTTATTTGGATGTGAAGAATAAACGAAGCAAAGAGAATGTTTTTAAAAAACCTTTTTTAACATGCCACTAGTTCATTAGATAAAATACTGAGAAAGAGGTACTTTGTCTGTAATTCTGCAAACAAAAACAAAAATAATTACCATATTAAAAATCAAAACCTGACATACTCTGAATGTTTGAACCGTTCTCTCTTTTTGTAGCAACTGTTACACCGAGTACTACAAAGACAACTTTGGGTAAGCAAATCAAGTGTCAAGCTCAGCAAAAGTTGAATCTTTGTTGTCAGCATAGTATAGGACCCATTTTAAATGATCAATAATCCTTAAAGCCAAGAAGACCCCATTCTATACCTGGCTGACAACACAGCATGTTAAATACACATTTTATATAAAATTTAAAACTTTACTCTATAAGGGTAAATAATAGCTAGGTATTTTGCAATGTATAAAATAATACCTCTACCTTTGATAAGCATTTTATTTATAGCAGTGTTTTCCAATCCTGCTCCTCAAGGCACACTGCCCTCTGTGTTACACGTTTCCCTGCTTTAACACACCTTTTTCTTCTTCTTCTCCTTCTCGCTCTTCTTGTAGTATTTATTGGCGGTTTGTAAGTAACGTAATGGTGCATTGAGAATGTTTAATGTTTTTTGCTTTCTGTTGCAGAGCATTTGCAAACAACACCGAATAATGAAGGTAAGAAAAATTTATTGTTTATCAGTACAATTGAAAAATGTTTTTTGTTTTTTTTATTATTATTGCATGACAAACATCACTTTTCTTTCAAACATGTCTTTAAAAATGACAATCAGAAAAAGACATCCTTCAATAGTTGGCTGATAACCCCAAACCCCAGACTGCTACAGCAACTTAACCGACTGAAAGTTAAAGAACCATTTTCTGTGTCCTGTTTTGACTGGAAACCAGTAATTTTGGTGACGTTTCTAAGATAATAGTGGGCTCAGTATCAAGCGTTATGCAATTGTTAAAAGTTAGATCTGAGTTCAAGACAACATAAATTTTTCTTGCATTTTAGGGGCAAATAATAAAAAAAAACCAACGACCTCTGAACGCCAAAGGGGATTTTTGTTCATCCACATTTATAATTACCAACACAAGGTAGTTTACCTCTGCTAAATGTGATGTGAACTGGTTTAGCACAATACCAGACAATCCCAAGAGCATTTTCTCAAATCTATCAATTGGTATGTTATAATGAACTTCATCAAATGCATAACTGAGATCAAATAACACCATGTCAAATGTTTTAATCCCAGCTATGTGGATATTTCACTTGTTATAATGTTTGTCAAGCCATGCTGTCTAAATTATTAAATATCTTTTCCTTCTTTTGCAGCACAAAACAAAGAAGTTAAGAACGTCAGTAGAATTGTTGTTGGACTTGTGGCCTCGTTGATCATTTTGATTTCCTGCTTTGTTGTCTGTAAGTAAAATATATATTTATACCTAAGCTGAGCTGGGATAAAAGCACTGAAAGCAATAAACAGCTATAGATGTTGAATGTCTTTGTCCCAGTTTTAATCACTGATAAGTTTGAGTTTGCAATCATGCTCTTCCCTTGAAGATGGTTTAGATTTGTCAGTATCTTTAAAACTGTAAAAAACTTTCCACCTAAAATACACCAGTCTTTCTGCAGCCTTTTTCAGCAGACTTGCTTTGTCTGTCCTGTTTGGCTCGCCACGAAAGCATACCTTAGCTGCTTGGATTTAAAATTTCATGAAGTACTGATTAATGGCATGCATAGTACCAAACGTGTGCTTTGACTACATCAGTGCTCTAAGAAAATGCCCCTTTTTGTCCGTCTCCAGATAAGATGTTTTCGTCGTACTCCGCTTTTGAAATCCTTCCCGAGGCCCCCATGACTCCAGTATCGGTGGTTGTGGTGTATCCTTCGGTGACGCCGGCCTTTCAGCGGGCGGTGGTGGCGCTGGCTGAGTTTCTGCAGTGGCACGGTGGCTGCAGAGTGGCGATTGATATGTGGCAGCTGGGAAAAATTGCAGAACTGGGACCTCTGCGCTGGTTATCTGAACAAGTAAAGGATGCGGACCGTGTTCTGATCGTCTCCCCTCAGGTGGAAACTGTGAGTTACGTTTTTCTTTTCATTCCTTAACTCTCATCACTTCTGCTTCTTGTGAAAAAAACATTTTTATGTCCTTGTAGTCCTCTTCTCTGCTGGGACCCGGCACCCCTACCAGTAGCCTCCCCAGACATTCCATCCCAGCTGCAACTGGTGACCTTTACCCTCTGATTCTCAACATGGTGGCCAGTCACGCCAGGAGTGCCACTGAGCTGGCCAAGTTCTGGGTGGTGCAGCTGCATGCGGAAAAAGACAAGAACTCTTGTGTTCTGCTGCCAGAGCTGCAGACCTGCAGGGCTTTCTGTCTGATGAAAGATTTGAACAGACTTTGCAAGAGCCTTCATTCTCAAAGAAAGGTTAGGAAGAAGATATCATCGCTGTTGTTCAAACATAAGCTTTTGTACAATCAAAACAGCACAACAAAATTGAGGGAAGCTGTAGAAATGCTCAGTGCAAAGAAGTCAGGTTTATCTAACAGGACCCTAAATAAAGATCTTTGTTGAAAGGGTTGAGAGTGAGTTGCAGATAAAGATAGGATTTATATTGCATTTTGTCTGTCCGTGTTACTGTTTTTCTATCTTCTCTAACATATCAATCTCCTACTTAGCATTTTATTCAATGTTTGAATAGCATTGTTTTATAAAATCACATAGGTTAATTTCCAAAAGAATGTACATTTCTGTCATTGTTATTGTAGCAAATATATCCTTGACTTTTATTTTCTAAATTGTATAAAGTATTTTAGGAACTGTTCATTGTCAGTTATTTTTCTCAAAGTTATATTTTGTGAAATTCTTAACATACGGCCTTTCTAAGCATCTAAACTCTGTGTTTTTGTTGGGACTTATGTGATGGAGCAACACCAAGTGGTGCATAATTTTGGAGCAGAAGAGGAATTGTATGTTTGTCAAACATTTTACAAATAAAAACATTGAAAAGAGAGTTCTGTACCGGTATTTAACTTTGCTTTGATACCTCTATATAAAATCTAGTGCAACGATTGCATTTAGAAGACTCTTATTCCAGTAAAAAGAGGTTCCCAGTAACTTAATTTCAGTTTAGAATTAGCTTGTTTTAAAGACCTCTAAGGTTTGTTAGATAATGGTAGTCAATAAACATCCTCCTAAAGAGGAACACATCAAGAAAGTCAGATGTTAACTTGTGTACAAGTTTAAGGCAGAGTTAGGTTATATAAAACCATTTCAAGCTCATCTCACAACTTTGTTCAAGTTGTGTCCTAACACTGAAAAAACATGGCACAACTCCAAATCTAATACAAACCTATCCAGAGAGGGTAGGTAAGATGAATATAAATCAGTAAAGCAGGCATATTTTTGATATTTTTGAAGAAGCTGCAGAGATCTACAGTTCGAGTGGGAGAATTGTTCAAAACAGGACAAGTCTTATCACCCCATAGATCCTTAATGTTTCTGAATTTTAAGAAGAAAAAACATTTTTAAAATAAGCACTTTGTAGTTGGTCTATATCCAAAATGAATGTATGACAGCAAACTAACTGCACATGATCCTGAACCCAGCATACAACTTAACATGTTGACAGGGCGAATGCCTTTTCTTCATTAAAAGGGTTTAGATCAAAGCATCTGTGTGTTAGTTCTGTAAAAGTCCAGCCCTAATTATAGCCAAGAATCTATGACCAGATTTGAAAGTTTGAATTGAAAACAAAGATAAAAATAACTAAGAGGGTTGAAAACAAATCCTTACCGTTTTTTTATGCTGTAACCTATTTTTAGGACCCAAAGAATCCTCAAGAAAATATCTCCAGTTGATATAAAATTTCATTTGAAGTCAGAGGATGGAGCCAAAGTGCTACTTAGAAATAAAACTTCATAGTTTGTATCTATTGGCAACTCTGACTCTTAAAGAGACCAGCACAGGACAATAATACAATACTTTGAAGTTTGTGGTTGTATTGCAACATGTGAAAAAGTAGGAATAATAATACTTGTATGTTTCTTGATTAAAATAGTTTAATGTTTAAAAAGCTATTCATCAGTAGGGTGTGTGTTTCTCTGTAAAACTTGAGAGCTTAGCAGTTTGTGGTCTGAAGGACTTCAATTCAACACAATTGAATGGTTCTGGGCCATTTCCAAACTCATTCTATAACAAAAGCAATTATTCACAAGTGGAAATCATTCAAAAGCCCTCAGGTTCATCCAGGTCAGGTGTTTTAGCACTTATGGAAAATAGAAAAGCAGGATTAGCAGTAAAGTGCTTCTGTAAAAGCAGATGACAGATGGGCATTGTGCTGTAAAATTCTATGAAAACTACACACACCCTTTTAGTTTCCATCTAAGAAATAGTTTTGACGCAAGTTCATTACTAACCAGTTTACATTTTATTTTCTCCCTTTTTTTTAACAGAAGACCTGATATTTTTTTAGAGAACCAGCCACTGTCACACAGAACGCAAATGACAGAACAAGCAGTCACATTTGCTTGGGTACCAGAGAGACCGGAAATGAAACTGCACAAAAGACAGACAAAAGGATATGTAAAACACAGTAAAGATTCATATCTTAAAAAGAAAGCTGAAGGAAATATCAAAACCATAAGAGGAAGACAAAAAAAAGTTTTTTGTAGTTCTCAGAAATCAAAGGATGCATGAGTGTTGGAAGAAGCAGAGAACATAAGATATAAAACAGTAGAAGCAGACATACTTTGTCACTGGATAATGTTCCATTATTTGTCACCAAATGATAGTTATTTTTATGTTTTTTGTTTCTTCTTGGTGTTATTTAGCTTGTTTGGGTTGATCCAGTGATTTTCAAACCTTTTCAAACAACCTCAGTATTTACTTTCAAAGTACCACCATACTGACAAACATTTTAAGAAAACAACTATTTAATAGAGTTTAGACATTTTTTTGTTGTATTTGGTATTGTTACAAAAATTTGTTTGAAGGATGCAGTTGATTAATGCGTCTCACTTTTACTTTCCAAATTTAAAGCTGAGAGAATTACAGGAAGGCTCCAGAAATTGGTAATTAGAGTAAAATCAATGGTACTTGCATCACTTTACAGAACTGCCATCGCAATCAACGCTTTCTACCAGTTGATGGCGGTAATGCAACTCTGTGACCACTAAAACTCTCCGCGAAGAAGAGTCACGTGATAAAACACGGAAGTAAAACCTACACTGACGACTGGAAATTCGTTGTTACATTTTGAGTCGCTTTGTGAAACACCAGTCTATCTTTTTCCTGATATGTTCTGACTGAAATGTAAAACGTGACCATGACGCAGGCCGAGAAGGAGCAGGACAACGGGAAGGAGAAGGAAAAGGAGCGGGACAAGGAGAAAGAGAAGGAGCAGCAGCGCGGAGTGAAGAGACCCATCGCTCCTGCAGCGATCCCTGAACCTGCTCAGGAAGTATTCAGCCTTCATTTCTTTTATTTCATCAAACATATTTTACTTCATTAAACTTTATCTACGTAAGAAAAGTAACTTTTCATGTTGAAAAGTTATTTTTTATACAAGTTATAATGCAATAGCTGTATTTATTTATTTTTTCTTCTGGTTTTGGGTTGTGTGTAAAAGCTTAGTTTAAGAATAAAATTAAAAGAAAATAAAAGTGAAGGTGTGTTTTGACATCTGATTTAAATGTAGACAGCTCTTCAGAACTATGTCCTGAAGAAAACACTGTCATCCAAATAAATGAATATTTTCTTCAAAAAAGTAAATAGTGTTTTTTAAACTTAAACTTAAATAGTGTTTTTTAAACTTGAACACTTATAACTTTACATTTCCTTTTTTTCCCCATAAGTGGCAAATGAAATCTTATTTAATGCTCTAACTCTGAGCTATATGTTATACAACATGTGCTAGGATGGATTTCTGATTTTGACTGTGAAGCTCCAGAGACTTTGTGACTTTTCTAATAAAGTTTTTGTGTGCACAAACGTTCATTGTTTATATTTTACATTAAAATGTATTATCTTTATGTCTCATAGCAAATACAGAGCAATTTTGTTATCGTGATCCACCCTGGATCAAGAACGCTTCGCATTGGCCGAGCCACAGACACCCTTCCTGTCATTATCCCTCATGTAATCGCCCGGCGACATAAGCAGGGTGGACAGGCGAGGTATGAAGATGCTTGGCTGCTGAGAGAAGGTCTGAATGTAAGTCACCATTAAACTGGTATGATTCTAACGCACCTGTCGTACCTGGCTGTTTTTGATATGATCGATTTGTCTTCATGGCCAACAGAAGGCGGAGAGCAGCGAGCAGAGGCAGAATGGACTGAAAATGGTGGACCAGGCCATCTGGTCCAAGAAGATGTCCAACGGTGTGAGAAGGACTCCTGTGTCTGCTGAACAGGTTTGTTTTCAAAAGGGACAACCGGTGCGGAAATGGTAGAAGTTTTGAAATGACTCTTGATGCCATAGCAACACGGGTTGGTTGTATTATGTAGTGTTTGGGGAGGCAGTCGCTTGATTCAGCTTCCTGTCTGTGTTTTCAGGCCAGGGCTTATAACTGTCAGATCCGTCCAGCAGTTCTAGACAGCAGTTCAAGAGTGAAGTGGACAAACACAAACCACCATCCCAATTATCTGGTGGGAGAGGAGGTAAAACACACACACAAAAAAACAATATACAGTGTCTGTATAGTTGATAAATTCTGTGTGGTTCATTTATTGTTCAGCCATCTTGATCATGTCTTGTTACAGGCTCTGTATGTGAATCCATCAGACTGTTACAACCTCCACTGGCCTGTGGTCAGAGGTAAGTTCAATGTGCATTCTGGTTCTGGAGGGTCTCTGACCGCAGTGCTGGCTGATCTCGAGACGCTGTGGAGTTACGTCATTCAGAAGCATCTGGAGATTTCCCTAAAAGAGTTAAAGGTAAACGTCTCATTTCAGCTTTTTATGCCTTTCTTCTTTGCATTCTTTTCAAACTAGAAAGAAATGCAAGAAAGTTTGAAAAAGAAAGGTTTCTATTGATGGAATTTGTACCATTTTTGCTGTAGTTCTGCAATGTAAGAAGCTTTTACCTCAATAAACCTTCCAAAGTGGGATGAAAAACTTCCTTTTGCTGCATCAACATTTGATTTTGTTTTTTATTTGTTCATGACTTCTAGTATTACAGATGCATCCTGTTGGTCCCCGACATCTACAACAGACAGCATGTGAAGGAAATTGTCAACATGTTGCTACATAACATGGGTTTTTCAGGTATTGACCACCTGGCATTTACTGTTGCAAACGTCTTCACACTCCTTAATCCTTTTCACATTGACACATTGCAATCACACACTTTGTTGTCTTGTTGGAATTTGTTGTGGTCGACCAATACAAAGCAGTACGATTTGTGAAGACAGGGAAAACTGTGTTGGTAAATTTCCATTTTAACCAAATCTTTTTGGGTATGTTTTGATGAGCTTTTCAAATATATATATATTTTTTTTTTACAAAACTGTGACAAAATATGAAAAGGTATGAGTATTATCTCAAGGCACACATGTTAATAAACTGTCCATTGGTTCATGGTTTCTGCTTTATGGAGTGAAAATATGTGTAATTTGCAGCCATCATTGTGCACCAGGAGTCAGTGTGCGCCACATTCGGCAGCGGGTTGAGCAGCGCTTGTGTCGTGGATGTGGGCGATCAGAAGACCAGCATCTGCTGTGTTGAGGATGGAGTGTCCCATCGAAACTCAAGGTGGGGAAGTGCTGCAAATCTCACCTTTATAAACAACAGAAAATAGTTGATTTCTTGCATTTTGTGTGTGTGTGTGTGTTTGCTCCTCCATTCTGCAGGCTCTGTTTGGCCTATGGCGGATCAGATGTGACCCGCACTTTCTTCTGGCTCCTGCAGAGGGCAGGGTTTCCCTACAGAGACTGCCAGCTGACCAGCAGGCTGGACTGTCAGCTCTTGCAGCATCTAAAGGAGACATTCTGTCATCTGGATCAGGTCTGTGTTAGCTGAGGGGAGAATTTATGAGTTATTAAGGGTTTGAGGGAAACAGTTTCTACCTCCAGGGTCGCTTTTTAAATTGGTACTGTCTGTTATCTTGAGCTTTTATAACGGAGGATTTTAAAGTTATTTTCAAAGCAATCTTTGTCTGTTTGTAACAGGACATATCAGGGTTACAAGATCATGAATTTCAGACACGTTTCCCAGAAGCCCCGGCTCTTTTATACCAAATTCGACTCGGGGATGAAAAATTACAGGTACAGGTTTAAAGGAGTTATAAAAAGTTGATAAATGAGTCTGTAATTTTGCCATGAAAACATGTCTGTTTCCTCTGTAGGCGCCAATGGGTCTGTTCTACCCAAGCACATTCGGCATCGTTGGTCAGAAAATGACATCACTACAGCACCGTTCCCAAGGCAACTCAGAAGATCCCCATGATGAACACTACCTGCTCTCCACACAGAGCAAAGGGGACCAGGTAACTCACATTACCACACACTGGTTGAAATTACATTTATTTAGATAAATAATTGCTGGTTCTTTTGTTTTGTTTACTGTATGATTTTCATTTTTCCCTCCCCAACAGTCCTCTAAATCTGCAGCTGAGCGTAAGGCCGTTTCCAGGCCAGGTGGAGGTTTGGATGGTGAACTGGGCTGCCAGGGGAGAATGGGGGAGATGTCCGACATGCCCAGAGGCTGTGGGAGTGCAGCAGGAGGAGGGATGCTTGGAGAAATGGAGCTGGGGCCAAGCCAGGGCGAGTGTCTGATGGGTCCAGGAGAGGCGGAAGAGCCGCTGTCCACTCACCTCTCCAGGAAGACGGCCATCATTAGCCAGTTCGAGAGCAAGGCTTTGGGCCTGGACAAGGCTATCCTGCATAGCATCGACTGCTGTGGTAAGAAAGTGGTGGGAGGAGTGAAATAAAGTGAATGACATGTTTTAGTAGAAAGATTGAATAATAAGGGAGTAGGACGAGGTCACAAAACATAAATAAGTGATGCAGGGAAACCATTTAAAACATCTTGAAATAGACTATAAAAAAGTATATCCCAGAGGCAATGAGAGCTTTTATTTTTGTGTCTGAAGCGTCGGACGAAACCAAACGGAAGATGTACAGCTCCATCCTGGTGGTGGGAGGGGGGCTGATGTTTCACGGAGCTCAGGAATTCCTGCTTCATCGCATAATTAACAAGATGCCGCCGTCCTTCAGAAGGCTGGTCGATAACGTGGAAGTCATCACACGGCCAAAGGTAATAACCTCCACATGTAGTTTTTTTTTTTCTTCTTTTTTACTTTACCCTAAAATTTCCATTGAAATGCTTATCAAACCATGATTCACTGATAAATTCAGTCATAATTATAGATTGTTATAAACTTATTCAAATTCTATATCTACTTTAAGTTACTGCTTGAAATTTTAATAGATAATGGTACAAAAACTGACTTTTGTTTTTACTTAACTCTTTACAAACTTTGTGAAGTGCTGCGTCTCCTACTATCTGAAATATGTAACATGTTTCATGACATATTATATATACTGGTGTGTTTGTGCCAAAGGACATGGACCCCAGGCTGATTTCATGGAAGGGGGGAGCAGTGCTTGCGTGCCTGGACACCACACAGGAGATGTGGATTCACCAGAGAGAGTGGCAGCGCTTCGGTGTCAGAATGCTCCGAGAAAGAGCTGCATTCGTCTGGTGAAACCGAACTGAAGCTAAAACGCACCGTTTATACATGAAAAGGCAGACAAGGAAAGGGACAAACTGAATATCATTTGGTATGTATAGTAGTTCTGGTTTATGTTTATAACCCAGGATGTATAATGTCTTTTATAGAGCTTTCATTGTTCTGTAAATTTTCTTGTTTTCCCATTTTTATGCAGGAAGTGTAAATAAACTCTGTCTCATTTGAAGAAAAATGATAACTGCATTTGGAAGAAAATCATTTCTTAATGATTTGCCCAAAACATTTTTTTGGGCAAAAATGCTTTAATTCTTGGTGTCTATATGAAAACTCGTAACTATTTTTACTTTATTTATTTTTATTTTTCCACTCACAAAATAACTACATTGTAAAATCTTAACCAAAAATATAGAAACAATCATCCCTGCTTTATACAGTTTACGCCATTTGTGTGTTTGTCTCAGTATAGATCATTTATTAAAACACAAAGTAAAAAGAAAAGAAAGAAACTAAAGGATGATGATTCCAGAGGATGACCAGAACCTAAATAAGTAAGACATTGATGTGACCTGAAAGGACAGAAGCAGAGGAAAAACATAAACAGGAAGGAGGGATGCAGACAGCTGCTGAATCGACCAATCCGGCTCCTATGTGTAGGTATTCCCAGAAAGGCGTCAAGAAACTGCTAGCAGCAGTGGCAGCTGATGAAGAAGGGCTTCAGCACGGTGCCGTTACTGTCTGTGTGTTCTCAAAGGACAGACACTGTGCTCGGCCCCACGCCCACACTGTATGTGCAGGCGTTTACCTAAAGTGAAGAAATGTGAAGAAATAACGAGGTTATTTATATTCCTTAAAATGTCACATAGGTTTTTTGGAGACAGTGGTTATTAAACTCCACTAGGCTAAAAACAAGTTATTTCTGTAGTGGCTACCAGAACTTAATGAATAAGCAAAGGAAGCAACAAACTCCATAAATTGATGTACAAATTATCCATCAATTGGGTTGAGTTTTATTAAGGAAAAAACTATTACCTTCCTCATCCTCCTCCACCCATTGGTGGAGGGCTGGGACCCGCTCCGTGAGTTATTCGACCCATCCGCCTTCTGCCACCAGGAGGACCTGGAGGGCTGCAGAATCACAAATAGATCATAAATCCATGGGTGTAAAAGTGATCAATACAATCTCTGCATGTATATAGTAAATTGATAAGGTTTCAAAGCATTTCAGATGAAAAAGTAATAACTGGCTTAAATGTTGGCAATCCCCTCTCTTGTGGCAGAGCTATTCTCAGATGTTCCATTCTCAGTTTCCATGCTTCAGTGGTGAGATGACAGTACTACTGAGACTTACCCTCTGCCATCGCTGAAGCGTGATGAAGCCACGTTTCCATTCCTTGACATGTCAGGGTGAAGTATTGTCCTAAAACTGGTAGAAAACAACACGTCAGAACAGACTATATGAAATAACAGCTTTGTATGATAGTTGCTTATAACACAACACCTGTGTTATACAGATTTTGATATCTGTATATGCCTCATTAAGACAATACTGCACCAAGTTGGACAGATTTCATCTTTACATTTACAGGGGCATCCCCACGAAAGATAAAAAAAGTTAATTTATGTACATTACTCAACAGACTAGTTTAAACTCAAAAAGTATTCGCCTGCAATAAACACATTATGATGCATTTCAAGCACTTTCATGGCTATGACTTGCATCTAAAGAAAAAACACTAGGGAAAATATGTTCTGGACATACAACCAAGTAAAAAATGAATTTCTGACAGAAATGCCAAATGCAGAAAATAAGTTCTGGTGATGACACTTTTTCTTCCACCAAATTTTCTATCTATATTCCTGAATACAGTACTCAAAAACCCCAGGTTCTTTGGAAATGACCTTTTGCAGCTTATCCCTGCTGTTTCAAGATAGATAGCATTTGGTGTTTTCAAAATGTTAAATTTTTCTGAGAAACAGAATCTTAAGTTTTATTAGCTGTAAGCAATAATCATACAAATTAACAGCAATAAACACCTGATAAATGTCACTCTATGGGTTATGACTACATAATATCAAACTTTTCAAGTCTCTGGTTAACTCACAAGAGGCTGATGAACTCCACAGCCCCCCAGAACATATCAGTCAGGAACGACAGGCTCCAGGGGGACTGAGACCTGCTGTCCAGGACCTGGCCTGAAGGTGACACAAAGAATGAAATATGAAACATTAGGTTACAAAAACAGTTTAATATTACTGAAAACAGCAAATGTTCAGTTCTCTTTTATCTGCCACTGAGGAGCTCACTAACCTGACTTCTCTTAAAGTGTTTTCTACATAAAATCCACTTGGAGTATGACAGAAACAAAATCACAACACGTCTTTTAATTTTTGTTATTTTGAGGTACATTATGTGAAAGTGATAGAAAAGATACAAACATATTGTCAGTTGACAGCTGCTAAGCTAACTCAGCCAAGCTAAGCTAACGAGCTAAACAGCTAATAATAGTTTAATGGTCCCAAAACAAACCACTACGTAACCTTCAAAATGTCTGTATACATTTTGATTTCAATACAAAGCTGGACATATTCTTCTATTTTAACAAAAGAGTGGTAAAGAAAGTACAATCCACTCACCGTTGGACACGTACACCATCTTTCAGAAGGCAAAACACAACCTTACAGCTGTGTTTACTGTTAGCGTTGTGCTTCCGGGTCTGTGTGTGTGTGGGTCTGCTCCTTTCTGTTCAACGTCGCATTAGACGGTTGGAAAACCTTCACCATCGGCAAGGGAGGAGCTTATGCAGAACAAAAAGTGTTCTCCACTTTTCTGAAAGAAGAAACTCTTTTGTATACTGTCTCTTGAAGAAGATGCTTACGGTTGTCTGTTATATTCTTGATTTTATGGCTTGATTTTATGTTTGTTATATATATATATATATATA
>CAEFZY010028722.1:0-11981 GCA_903066815.1 Brachyrhaphis roseni | reverse complement strand
ATAATAATAATAATAATAATAATAATAATAATAATAATAATAATAATAATAATAATAATAATAATAATAATAACAGCAATAATGATAATGATAATAACATGTTTTTGTGGGATAAACACAAAATGTAAGAGGATAAACAGCTCTTTTCATATCAGATTTGAAGTAATGGAAAACAAATTCACTGGTGAAGAGAAATAAAACAATTCCCATTCTGCCAAGCCCACGTATTTTTTGTTCTCCCAAAAAATACGTGGGCTAATTTAGATTTTTCTTTGCCTTGGGGTTAGTTTTAAATTATTTTTAACATTAAAAGAAAATCAAGCAAATTTAAAATGCTCTTTCTCCAATTATGATTTAATTAATACATCAGCATCAAACAAGTCTAGTCTCTTTACATTTTTAATTAGTTTATGATCTGAAAAAGTTCTTTTATTTACTTAATTCTTTTAAGACAAAAAATCCAATCTTAGCATTCATGTTCGATAAATAGGAAGATAAGAAATACAGCTTGAATACTTTATAAGAGAAAAAACTGCATTTAACTTGGCAAAATTTCAAGGACTTTTGCTTCTGCTCTTTCTGCAAGAGGGACTGTGTGTAATTAGAACTGCTTGTTTACAAATGACAGCCAAAGGGCAAGATGATCAAGAGCGTAATAAGAGAAACAACAAAGAATATCCAAATTATGTAACACTGTACTTCCTCCAGAGATCCCTGTCATTATTCACAAGAGACAAACCTAATGTGATCCAAGAGGCTTAGTTTGAGGTTTTTTTTTTTTTTTGTTTTGTTTTTCACTGTCGGTTTAAATCTGCTTTAACCTTTCCAACAAATGCATCTCAACTCTACTTGAATATGCAATATTTAAATGGGCCTGAGAACAAGAGGCTCTAGCCTTTTTAGTACCATTTCAACATAATGGAGAGCAGACCCAGACCAGCCGCTCAACCTGCCAGAAGAACACTAATGTGTTTATAATGAGGAACAAGTGTATTATTACTAATGCCACAATGAATGAATTTCAAAGTGAATCATTACTGATGTCTGCTCTCTTAATGCACTCCTTCCTTTTTAGCTGCCTTGCACAATGCTTTGCAAAGGAGTCTTTGTTATGTTTGGTGCTAAACATTTTCTTATGTTTTGACTGAGAGCACTTCTTTAACATTTTTGTTTCCCTTTTCTGAAATAAAGGCATTAAAAAAAAAAGAAAAACAGGCTGTGTTGTGCAAATCAGGCGATTTCTTTATTCAACTCTATTAAAATGCTTCTTTCAAAAATGAAATCATTATTGAAATAAAACCAACTTTAAAAAATGTGAATCAGCAGGTCCGACCGGATAGAAAGTCAGAATTTGTATCGGGAAGTAGACACTACATACATATAACCAATATAAGGAATGCATTTCTCAAAGGAAAGTCATTTGTTTGCTAGTAGTTTCCTGCCCCACTAAGCAATAAATGTGATTTGATGATTGAGACAACATCTTAAGATGTGACAGCATTGAGACTATACTTATCCCTGATTTAAGCCAATAAGAGTAAGTTAGCATTCATTCAGGTACACTGTGAAACTACCCACTGACCATCAAAGGAGCCTTAGTCAATATCTCATCTAAAATGATTTAACATTTTTATTGGCATGTGCTTCACAACCTCCTATTGGTACTACATGTACAGGCTGGTCAATGTTTATTTGATTTATTTATTTATTTAGGAATCTGTAATTGTTTACTTTAATCTCACCATGTTTTTTTTTTCAATTTATTTTATTTTATTCACATTTATTTGTTAAAATAAAACAAAATCAGGTTTCGTGTGTCTTTGAAAATTCAGCAGGTCACATCTGAAAGAAATCTGGAAGTTGATGACTCCTGTGAAAACCCAAAGAGAATTTTTGATGGGTTTTGTTATAGCTCTTTCCTTGAGTTCAGTTTATTTTTGTAATGCTGATTCATAACAAATGTGGTCTCAAAAGGAAGATCAAACCTGCCCAGTGTTACAGCCTATAAAAGCATCTTAGAATAAGGCAAGTAATCAAAGTATAATATGCATAGTTTTCTAAATCTGGACCGCATTACTGTAGATTGAGTAGAGATCAATTAAAACACAGTTTGTAATTTGTAATTAAAATGATTTGTGAAAAGACAAAACAGTGATTCTACCTGTAGGTGTTCCTAGTGCCATTGCTAAAAAAATTGTGTCATTTTGTTAACTTGTTAATAATTTAGGTTTCAGCCATGTTGTTTACCAATGTTTGAATTGTAAAAAGTGTATCAACCTCTGATATGTACTTTCTCTGACAAGCCTAACCCATAATTCCGTTAGACTAAAACAGCAAGCAGAAACTGGCCACAAATATCCAGGATGAAGCGAGACAGGAGCCTGCCTTGTTATGACAAGTGATTTGCTGACCTGTGGTCTTGGGCAGGTCTGTCTTTGGCCTTGTCCAGTCTGTTACTGTGCGGCTACATGATTGATGCATAGTCGGCCTCAACGGTTGTTAATAGTAGCAGGTAGTGTTTAGCTGCCTGGGCAATGAAGCCATAAACCTCAATGTATTCCACATCCAGGACAGACTTTAGACGCTGTTGTGTTATTGCTTCCAAAGTGCTGGAGTAGAGCACTTCAGCAGCAATCACACAAAAACAGAAATGTGGGATAGTTTGCATGATTAAAATACCGGAAGACACATCCTGCAGGATGTGGCTCGGAGTGTGCAGCAAAGGAGGAAATAGAGATTAGTTTAATTTAATGATGGTGTGTTTGTACATAAAAACACTGAAAGTGGTCGGATGGTACTCACTGAAAAACTGAGGCTGTCTGTCTCTTGCTAGCTCTCTCTTGGCCTTTTTGACTCCTTGGTCTTAAAACATTATTTTTTTCCCGGGACCCTCGCTGCTTCCCCTGCTCGACCGTTACGTTTGGTGAAGTGTGACCAGTGTCGAATCCAGGTCCTCTGCGGAGGAACTGTCTCAGGTCTACCTCAAAAAATGATCTGGGCTTCACTTCAGTCAAACTGGAGTGTGATCCCCCGGGGTTCCCACCAGATGTGAAACCCAAACCCTGTCTTTATTATTATTATTTTATTTAAAGTTAAATAGTGTGAGTCAGTGAGAACTGTTACCTCAAGGCTGTCCATCATTGTGCATAACAGTGTGATGGAAGGTCAAAGAAAACAAAACAAAAGCCTTTATTATCCATGTTTAAATAAACTAGCATGTGTTATTGAACTGATCAAATATACAAAATATCCTTTGAGAAATATAATAGTTTTTCTTTTTTCTGCAACCCCCTTTTATATCTTCTAGGAAAAATAGTTTTCAGATGTTAAACACACCCTCCCTCACAACATTTTCTTCTCTTTCAGTCGAAAGTCTTAAAGTAAAAAAATGTTGCCTTAAGGTACGTCCTTTCTGATCAAGGAAAACACAAATTTGGCATGAGTGAACAGTCCAAAGTCTTTCAGTTCTGACAAGGTTCGTCCATGATGTCCACAACCAGCAGGAGTTTTCCTGGCCAAGATACCGGATCTCATTTCTTCTTCCCATCTTCCTTGTATCAGTCTTGCTTACTGCAGGGATGTAGACAGCCAAAGCAAAATCTGCAGTCTAATCTCTTAATCCCATTAATTATCACACAGACATTATTTTCCCTATTATAATTCCCCCTCAAGACATGTAACCACAAATTGAGAAATGTATGTGTTTATAAAAAATGCTGAAATAGTTTTGAATTTTAGTCCTAACAGAATATTATAAGTTACAGTTTATATGTCAGTGGGATCTGTATGTTATGCACTTAAACAGCAGTTTAAAATATATTTAGAACATTTGTTGACATGTACTCTTTTTTTAAATTAAATAAGTGTCACTTTTTAAAAACAAATTTTAGACTAGAGGCTTTCCATCATTTTAATTTCTTCTAAAAACTCCATAGACAGTGTGTTTATGGAGAAATGCATGTTGTAGTTTACATTTGCAAAGTGATGTAGGGGTTAGAGCTGGGTTTGCATGTTTCATGGTGGTGTGGCTATAATTCATAATGACCTCACTGCCTGAGGGTCTGTATTTAATCTGTGCATGCTGTTCTTTGCAGAATTGTGTGTTCTCCTCTTCTCTGAGGACTGATTCTTTCTGGGTACTTAAGCCTCTTCTGAAAATGCAAAATAGCCCTGTCCTCAATTGACATTTTATCCTGAATGGCTGAAGTTCACCAGGAAATATGCCAGTTGTTACATTCTTTTTTTTCTTCTTTTTATTGCACTTGTAGGCCACATTTTAAAGTACTGCCCACCTCAACCCCCGTGCATACTATGAATAACAAGCTGTTTGCTAATTAAAACACTTAATGTTATGATTGTTTCAATGACAACATGCTTATAAACTGTTATATAAGTTCTGGGATGTGAGAGCCTTGGTTATCCCTTTTTGGACAGCTTCTGGGACTTGCTGCAGTGAATTTGTGCAGAAAATGCCTTGAAGTGAAACCAAAAGGGCTCACACAATGGGGCCCCAAAAACTTTTACAGAGATGGCATTTGAGAAGAATGGGCCTCATCTATAAAGAACATTATGAACTCATCAGTTAAACTCCAACAAGGATTCAAAGATGCTCTTTGGACTCTTAACAGCAGAAAAGGGCACAGTGTAACTAATTTCGACACAGAAGTTGGTTGTAATTTTAAAAATGTATATCAAAACAGATGAGCAGTTTTGCCTATCCAGTATTATTTTGCATTTCATAATAGCCGGTGAGGTAATTCTAATGTTTTATCCCAGCTGTCCACTAGAACATTTGATTTACTGTTACTCCAGCTCTGCTCAGTACATAAAATTGCATCCAATTTGTTTTATTTTATTTTTAACTGGATCATTTTGTGCTTTGCTGCAAGGCCTGGGGTAAGAAGACACATTCAGACAGTCCAATTCAGAAACGACCTCTGATAGAACATCAGTGTGAGCGCATGTGAGTGTGTTCCATTTAAAGAAAAAACAAAAAGAAGAAAAAAAAAACGCTTTGTGCTCAGACCATAATTCATTCACCCAGACCACTTAGTCTTATTAGTCTACAACATGGGATTGATATTTCAAAACCATAAACAAGAAAACAAACAGAGAAGCCTCCATGGCACCATAACTCAGGCTTAGGCCACTTAACGTTATTGTAAACCAAATATTTAATATTTCAAGCCGTAAAGTAAAAGAAAAAAAAAAAAAAGATGAGCTTTTCATCCTGTGAGAGTGCTGTCTGTTCATCTCACAATTTGCTGAGTTTTATGTTATCAGTACTATATACTATATCCGGGTAAGGTGGTGTGGTTATGTTGTAAAAACATCATTGCTCTATAAACTTTGTATTATTATCCTCCTAATACTTATACCTTTAACATGCATTTTTAGCAAAAAGTGTAGCATACACACAAATTAAATGCTGTAGCAGTTTCTCTGTAGAGAAAGACAAGTATAACAAGCTTTTATTAGCTGAATAACTAATCAGGCTACTTTCCAGCAGTTCCCTACTTAATTTAGGTGCAAGTTATAACTGGCTAATTGTTTTAACCTGTTATATCGATAGGTGGCTCTCCATGACTACTTAGTGTGTTGCGATACAAAACCTTTTTTTATTTGTCCTTTTTAAAATCAAGGAAAAAGTTTCTTCAGTTAGCAGACTGACAGTGTGCAGCAACAGGTGGGGAAGGGGCTGAGCTGCCTAATCTTATACCTATTCTCCGAACAGTTGGGGAAAAAAAAAATAAAAATCTTGCATGTCATTAAAACTTTAAAACCAAATTACTTGAACTTTTAACTTTAGATTTCAAATGTTTTAACCTCCATATAGAATGCTGCTTAATTGGCCCATAGTGTTTTGGGAATTATATGAAAACCACAAATTTACCTGCTGAACTCTCATGTTCTCTAATCCACAAAAATGTTTACACTTTAAAACTAATATTTAAGCCTTGTCCACTCTAAGGTCGATATTATGCAAAATAGACAGTTTGCTCAGTGGGAAAAGAAGAGCTAAAGTTGAGGATTCTTGGACGCAGAGGTTGGCTGTTGCTTTGAGTCAGCTCAAGCACAACACTCCATCACTCGCCTGATAATAGCTGACTCACTCACTGTTTTGGTGTCTGCAGATAATGTATTCAGTGTTTTTCTATTTTCAGTCGGGTAGTCATCACATTGGATGGGCACTGTTGATTGTTTATGTGCCATTACACTCATCTTTATCACATGCTACATGTTTTGTCTGCATAACTGGATTGAACTGATTATAAATTTCAGTCTAAAATGATTAAAATATCCTGATAGCTTAAGAGTTACAAAGTTAGAAATGTTTCTAGAACATTTCAAAGTAAAATTAACTAACATGTCCACACAGGTCTCCACCCCTGTTTGTGTCATATTATACACATGGAAGCAAACTTGTGGATTAACAATTGGCATTTTCACATAAGCTGTTTTTTTGTTTTGTTTTGTTTTGTTTTGCATTTAATGGCAGTTTTAAAAATGGATCAGTAACGTGTTTTAACAGGTGTGCACTCAGTCAATTTAAAGATAGCATTTTTCAAAGTTCTTCAGTGAGGGATTATGCTACTATTTTTTTGGCTTTTTACATATCTTTATCAAGAGTGACAATATGTCTGGCACTGTAATTATTCCTGTCATGATTCTGTTGCCAATTATCTGGATCAGCAGGTTAATTTTTTGATAGGGAAGATTCAGACTTTTGCAGCTGATTCTGGGTTCCATGTACCGATTTAACCCTTAGTTCAGTCTGCAGACAGCATAATTATGACTGGATGCCTTCATTCTGTATAGTTATGCAAACACATATAAACAAAGAGGCACACAGGCTGAAAATTGTTTACCTTTGCAACTGTCTCTTCGCTCTTCTTGCATTTGACAGAAATCCCTATAATTAGTTTGGCTAAGGCTCCTCTGCTGTTTTTAATGGAGTGTAATA
The DNA here is from genome assembly GCA_903066815.1 of Brachyrhaphis roseni. Lineage (NCBI taxonomy): Eukaryota > Metazoa > Chordata > Actinopteri > Cyprinodontiformes > Poeciliidae > Brachyrhaphis > Brachyrhaphis roseni. Next base: position 5,017 of record CAEFZY010028722.1, on the reverse strand, counting down.
ATTTCACTGAATTAGCAAACGGGCTTCTGCCATTTATCCACACACTCAATATCATAAAACCCTTAATTCTGAGTTATGGGGGTTACTAAGAAAAATGTGTGTTTTCTTAGTTAATCTTTTCTAAGAATTTGAATGTTGACAAACTCTAATATTTTTTCAACTTGAGTGCCTGTCTTTTGTTCAATATATGACATCTTTCTTTCTATAATTCAATTCGCTCTCCCAGGCTCCAGTTTCACTCGCCTGACAGTCTCCCTTTCTTTTTTTTGGTAACTTTCGCTCCTTTTATTTCCGTCACATTGTTGGACTTTTCCTTGATGTGGCTCTGCTGAGAAATCCGAGAGAAATCAATCTGCCATGTGTGATTCTGTGGTCACAAGAATAAATTTCATACAGAGTTAGCCATTGTAGACGTCCCCATATCCTGCACATATCCTATTTTTCTGGTCTCCAGCTTGTGATCTGTGTGGAAGGCCATCGTGTCCTGCAGCTCTGCCCACCAATTACTGTAGCTGTTTATAAATAACTCCTCATGAAGTGATGCAAGTAAGTCGCTGATTCACAAAAAAATGTTTTTTAAAAAATTACGATACTATTTATCTTTGAAAGCTGCTTATGCTGTCTTATTTTGTCGGCTTTCAATGTTTACATTATTTTATTAATGTGCAAATAATTCACCCCTATAATGTGATCCTACTTTTTTTTAATAACATGAAGTGCTTTCTAACAAAGTTGTCTGTAATGAAGATGGCATATAAATAAATAGAGCGACTCTCTGATGCCAAGTATCCACGTTGCACTTTTTCTTGATGACATATTTATTAGATTTTCTATGATTCACGCTCATGTCCTCATACAGTCCATATCTCTTGTAAAAGCGTCTGGTCCTCTGTAACTGTCTCTATAAAAAATAAGCAAACCTAATTTTGTAAGTGAAGCTGAATAAGTGATTTGCACTTTGGACAATCAAAATGTTTAGAAGCTTTAACTTTTCGGCACAGAAAAGTTAAAGCTTATATATATATATATATATATATATATATAAATGAAACAAAATTAATATATGTTAATTTTGTTTCTTGCTTTTCTTTCAAACTTTCATTTTATTTTAATGTATTGCTAAAGAAAATTATTTTGTGATCATGACAAAAAGGAATGGCTTAATGGTTGCATGCTAGACCAATGGTACATTTGTCCATACATTCATGTAATCCAACAATGGCCCAAGAAAGCAAGAGGTGAATGAAACTTTCAGCACAGCAACTGTACAGTTTTATTCTTGATAATACCACGATGTTCTTAGGAAAGACGGAACATATAATCCCTCTAGTGAAGCCTGGGTATTCCTTCGGGTCGTTCCCAGAAAAACTCAAGCACAGTGTGGAGGTCCAGTCATTTCAGCACTGAGCAACAATCTCATTACGACAGACGAAGACAGGATTCATCTGTAAGGTTCTCACATCACCCTGTTATCTCACATAAATAAGCCTGAAACTTAAACTCCTCTTATTGAAGCCAAAAATTGTTTCAAACCTGAAACAATTTTCCACTTCCTTCTGACAGAAGGAAGTGGAAAGTAACTGGTAAAATGATTACAAAATCATTCTTTTTTTTACTCCTAGACAATCACTCTCTGTTCAGAAAAATATGTAAACCAAAACTATTAACATTATATTGTACTAAGGCGCCTTTACATATTTATTCATGAAGAGATATTAAAGGTGACATCATCATGAACTGAATTTAACTGTTCCAAATGGTCACAAAATGTTTGCCATACCCAACAGTGGGCAATAGGAGCCTTTTTACATCTTTAACTTTTGTTTCAAACACAAACTTACCACTGTTTCTGACTCCATCATGACATATCTGCTTTACTTGCCTGAAATATTCTCGTCGTTCCCATTTAAAGAAAATGACTAAGAGAAATTGGCCTTTGTATCATTTTATGTTTTTATCCAAGTCAAATATGAAGTCATGTTAAGGACTGTCAAAGAAAACCCTTAACAGTTTCATAAACTTACAAATGTATCAAGTTAATTATAAAACTGCTTCAGTCGAAATTTGTTTTTAGTAAAACTTAATCTGGTGATTGTTGTAAAAACAACAATTTCTTAATTTTGAAAAATAAAAATAAAAAACTTGGATTTTTATTGCAATTTGTAGCCACTGTAATAAAAGCTGAATTTATTGAGAGTGTTTTACACATCGATAACTGTGAAAAGCCTTGTACAAATTACAATAGAAGTATTTCCTGATACCACCAGATTAATACTTTTCTACATTTAATTAACTGATCAATTTGTTTAGTTGTACTTTCATCTTGTTCACGCTTGTCTTACTTTAGGTTGATTTGTAAATACATTACTGTCGAGTAAGCCTAATAATTGGTGCAAGGGCTTAGCAAGGCCTTTATTGTGAAAAGTCGGTCTCCAAAAAGTGTGCAACTGCTTGGACCTTGTGCTAACCGCTGCTTGTGCAAAAAGAAAATGGTCTCCCCTGGGATCTGTGTGTTAGTGAGGAGGTGCCGTTGTCTGATGCCTCTAAAGGAGATTAATGAAAGGACTACAAACAGGGAAGGAGGGCAGAGACGGAGGGATGAGAGAGAGGCCGCAGGGGAGAGAGCTGATGGGGAGGAGGGTTGAAGTGATGGTAGGTGAGAATGTGTGTGTGTTGCTTGGAGAGACTTGTACGAAGTCCATTCATGGCCTGCTGAATGGAATTCTTTCTCCCCTCTGTTTTTTTTTCTTTATTTCTTTCTTTTTTTCAAATATTCTCATTCCCTCTCTGGCCAAGTCTCTCCATCAACTAGTTATTCTCTCTTTTTCTTTTTTCTGAAATCTTTAATTGTTTGTATCCCCCTCTTGCGCCACATTCCTCCTGTCCGGCCTGTCATGGCTTCACGTCTGTGATGTCATTCAGAACAATAAAGCCAAGCTTCCCTGGAATGTAGTTTGGACTGAAAGGGCTGACTTTGAGAGAAAATGGGTGGGAAAGAATTAACTACATGGGGAAACTGAGTGGTAAAATGTTAAAAGGCATGGAAATAGCTCAATGAATGGAACCAAACAGACAAAAGATCAGATCATTGAAATATTTTAGATATGCCCAAATGACATGGAACAGTTTGCAGCAGTTTCATCTCCAGTTTCAGAAAAAAAAAAAAATTCATTATGTTGTGGAACATTTATCTCAGCTGAAATGTGAGGTATATTAAAACTCAGGGTGTGGGAGAGTTGTACGGGCACTGAAGAGGTTTAGACAAGAGTTTAAATGGTGAGGTGAAAGGGACAGGTGCATGCTGGTGTTGTATAAACACAGCAAAGTCAATTGTTAGGATTTTACCAGTTGTTGCGCTCCATTAGTACCATAGTTGCCAGCTGAGACATTGAGAGCTGTTGTGACACAGAGTTCATGCAGGTAATTAAGCTAGTTTAAATCCATTTAGCACAACTGCTACAACTTTCATCTGGGTCTGCTGTCAATTGTAAATAAATGTGTGAAAATGTCCAATGTTTTTGAATCTCTCAAAGTGTAATTTAATATCTAATGGGTTTGTATGCTCTGTCCACGCAAAGATAAATAGTGCTTGTACATATGTATGATATATATCATATAACTTATTCCCTTTCCCTAACAAAAACTGCTAAAATGAAAATTTCCAATAACTGTTTATCTGTATATATGGGAAAGTTTATTCCGTAGTTAGCATTGTGTATTGTGCCTTTGCTGAATGACTCAACTTTTTTCCCCTTTTTTGAAAAGCATTTAAGAAATTGATCTCTGCCCATATTTACATCCAAGGGGAAGTGGAAGTTATGGACTAATAAAAACAACTTTCCAGACACTTAAACAATATTGCAAACTGTGTTTGAAAGAAAAACAACCTACTGTTGTCTGGGGAGAATATTTCAACTAGCTCTACTATATAGTGCATTTGAATTGCCTTAAAAGTCAAAGCGCTATGGTAATGACATCACACCTGCATAAAACACACTGCAGTTGCAGTGTGGAATTTGAGTATGATTCACCTCTTGTTATGGAACAGGCTATGCACTTTGAGCAATACAAGCCAATAACGGCATATTTCTTCTTCTTTTATGTGTTTTAGAATCTGAATGTCAGTGAAGCTCAACCTTTAGAAAACCTGAATTGATTTATTTGCTCAACACAGCAGGATAGTTGCAGCTCTGTAAATATTATACCTGGGAATATATAGCCAGTTCTTGTCCCCTCACACATAATAATTGGGTACTTTGGGTCAGAATTAGTGGTTGAAAAAAAGTGTCAAATTGATGCCAAAGGACATTTGATTTTCTAGCTTGTAGAAAATCATCAGACATATAGTTGTAATACTGTTTTAAACACACGTCTGCACTAAAGCAGACAAAAGTACTGTAATTTCCAGACTATAGAGCACACCTGATTATAAGCCGCATCAAGGACATTTTTTTTTAAAAAAACATGTTGTACATGCATAAGCCGCACCTGTCTATAAGCCGCATGTGCCTACATACAGACGGTACACAGAAAGAGTTTTCAAAGTTTTAGTAATATACCTTAGCTTTTCTTTCCAAACAGAGCCTGTGACGCGGCAGTAACACAGCAGCAATACGGCAACACAGCACTAACAGGGCTGGTTAAAAAATATACCTGTAAAAGTCGCTGAGAGCCATCTTTATCTTCCTCCTGCGCACTGAGACGTGTTACGTTACATTAAACTTGCGTCTTCCTCTACACATATATCCCCCTTGTCTCACTCTTACCTTTTCTGCTCGAGTGCCCCCTGGCGGCCGTTAGAAAAAATTCATAAATAAGCTGCATCATTGTATAAGCCGCAGGGTTGAAAGCGTGTGCCAAAAGTCGCGGCTTATTGTCTGGAAATTACGGTACTTTTAGATCTTATCTAAAACCAAACAATTAATTAAATTGGAGTTCTGAAGTGATTTTTAATTTCTTCTTTTGTTTGATTATTTTATTTAATGGCTGTTTATTGGCAATAAGACATTATATATAT
>CAEFZY010028719.1:0-92998 GCA_903066815.1 Brachyrhaphis roseni | reverse complement strand
AGTCTCACCAATTTTTAAATCAGGAGACAAAACAAATATTTCCAACTATCGCCCCATCAGCATCCTCCCTGTTGTCTCCAAGGTTGCAGAAAAATGGATTTCCAAGCTGCTGAACAAACATCTCAGCCACCATTCTCTTCTGCACCCATGCAGTTCGGGTTCCGCTGCACCATTCCACAGAGACGGCAAACTGTGTCTTCATAGAAACAGTGAAATCCCTGCTCGATAAAACCACCTGTGTTGGTGCAGTCTTCTTGGATTTAAAGAAAGTGTTTGATACAGTCAACCATCAGGCTCTTCTCTCTAAATTAACTCACTTTAATTTTGCAGAAGATGCACTAGCCTGGTTTCAGTCTTATTTGTCCAACAGGAGACAATCTGTGAGTGTGGGGGGCACAACCTCGTCATATCTTGAATGTCCAGCAGGGGTCCCCCAGGGCTCTATTTTAGGACCAGTATTGTTTTCCATGTATATAAATGACCTGCCAAATGTGTGTCAAAATGTCCATTTCCAAATGTATGCTGATGATGCTGTTATTTTCACACCTGCTAAAAGCACACAGGAAGCTTCATCTACCCTGACATCAGCCTTGGAGAATATACAGCATTGGCTCTTTCAGTCATCTCTATTATTGAACAAAAAGAAAACTGTTTCAATGATGTTCACAAAGAAACTCATAAAACTGGAGCGGTCCAGTGTGTTCCTGGGGGGAACAGAGCTTGACCTTGTGCAGGAGTTCAAGTACCTCGGGGTCACACTGGATCCAACACTGTCTTTCAAAAAACACATTAAACTCACAGCAAACACAATTAAATTTAATCTATATAACTTTAAACAAATCAGACCATCAATGACAATTAATTCAGCTAAAATGTTTCTACACTCAATGATATTTTCACACATAGATTACTGCATCACAACCTGGTCACTCACTGGAGACACATTATTAAAACCAATAGAAATGTTATTCAAAAAGTCGATAAAAATCCTTGATCAAAAGCCTCTGTCATACCATCAGTGTCATATTTTGGAAAAATATAATATGCTCAATTTTGAAAATTTTATTAAATTCAAAAACAGTTGCCTCATCTACAAAGTTCTTCATGGACTCGCTCCACCTCCACTTGCCATATACTTTAAACAAAGAGCTGAGCGAGGTCTTGGCACCAGGGCGTCTTCCAGAGGAGACCTGGAGATCCCTCACAGAAAAACAACATTTGGGCAAACGGTTCTGTCAGTCAGAGGGAGTCACTTCTGGAACAGTGTGCCGGCTAGGATCAGAGAGTGTTCCACCTACAGCGCTTTCAAAGAACACCTGAAACTGTTTATTAAAACTTCCCAGACATGTTCTCATTTTAACTAACTTTTTATTGTATCTTGTGAATGTTTGTTAATGTGATTTCTTGATTGTATGTTCATAATGTTTCTTTGTTGTTTGGGTCTTCTTGTCTTGGGACTACAGATGGAAATTAGCAATTATGCTATAATCTGGCTCATTTACAGTCTGTACAGAAGTATTGATTGTTCATTAATGTGCACTGTCCCTAATAAATAAACTGAAACTTATTGCTTTAGATTGTTTTTTTTTGTAGCAGCACTAGTGGCTCGCATTTTTTTGACAGTAGACTGACAGGAAGGAGGGCAAGGAGAGAGGGGAAGACATGCGGCAAAGGCCGTTGGGACCGGGAGTCGAACCCGCGACGTCCGCGTCGAGGACTAAGGTCTCCAAACGTGGGGCGTGCTAACCCCCTGCGCCACCACAGCACACCCTGTTGCTTTAGATTAACTGTTAAGATTTACCTCCCTTATAGTATTGCTAATCTAGGAGAGGAGATAGTCCTTATTTTTCATTCCTAATTGTTTTGGAATTTATTTCAAAGAAATGGACAGGTTTAGATGCATCACTATATTTTGTGGCCTGATTTATGTCTGAAGACCAGTTCACGTCTTACTAGAATGCCATGTTCTCTTCTCTTTCAATTATTACGATACACAAGATAATATTTCACAATATATTCAGATTTCAGAGATACAGGCACAGTTTAAAAGTTAAGCTACATCATAGGTTTTTTTTCGGCATGTAGGTGGCAACAGCTGGATCCTACAATATAAGACAGCAAGGGGGAGAAGGGATGGACAATCAACACCCAAAATCTGTTCTGTAAAGCACTTTGATTGCTCAAAGTAGTCAGTGAGTTTTGTGCTTTTTTTGTCTTTTTTGTTGATTCTGTGAACAATCAAGAACAGAAGAACGACCTCTCCACATTTGTCCGTCAACATGGCGTTCTGGTATAAATCACACAACCATCTGTAATGGCTGATCATGGAAGCTGTCAGCCAGAGAACTTTTCAGGCAGTCCAGGTTCATCGCCAACTGCTTCCAGAAAAGATTGATGTCAGTGTTGCACTGAGGGATTGCTCTCTGGTGCAGTCATTTGGCACAGAGACTGAGGATCACCCATGGCAGCATAATGGTGACATGACTCATCACCAGGAAATTATACAGGGAAGAGATAAATGGAAAACATAAGGCTCATTTTCAATTGATCCTGTTTACTGGAGTTTGGTAATGAGCATCTAAAGAAAAGAAATTGGAGCCCATGCTTTTTAAATACAGCCTTTTGTTAAATGGCAGATTTGTTTCATGTTTGAGAATGCACCACATTCCAGTAGTTCAATGAGCTAATGGGAAAAAAGATCTCTAATTCTTTTTGCCTCTAACATCGGACTGCAGTAATTCCAAGTTGAAAGATAACCAGAGTTTTAGCAGAAATGTGTCCATTAAAATGAAATAACGTGCAGTTTTCTTTGACATCAAGCAAGTTTATCAGACTGTGGAAGTTAGTCGAGGGCTGCATTGTCAAAAAGAAATTTCAAATACTGCAGTAATTTCTGTTTATGGCATCCATTATATAGTATTGGAAAGGAAAGCTATTTGATTTTTAACTTTTTTTTTTTTTTCACAAAAGATGAAAAAAAATTGTCATTTTGTTTGAGTTACAAGATGACTTAGACTTGACTTTTTTATGTTTCATTTTTGTCATACATCATGCATCATTTTCAATCTCTTACTGTTTCAAAGACTTCATAAAAAAATAGGTTGTGCCCTTTGATTTATTTTTTTCTGTTTTATGCAAAGACAAGTTGTCCCTCCAGTCTTTTTTTTTTTTATATGAGTGAATGATTAGCTCTTTAAACAAATCCCGCTACCTGTTCCTATCAAGGAGGATTCAAGGTCATCCATCTGTCTGGCTCTATTTTTCCTGCACTTTGTTGTCGAGTTGCTTTTCCAATATGTGAGGAGAGTCATTCCGTTCAATACGCCGCCTGCCTCGGCAGTATTGCTCGGCACAGTGATAAATCACAACACAGAGAAACAGAACTTTATTTGCATTCAGCTTCCATCCACTTTTGAAGCTGGAGATTTGGAATTGAATTTTTTCCTCCTTGCAGCACTCTTTTTCTCCAGTAAGAGGCTATGATCTGAAAGCTTTCAGCTCCATAACTTTTTTTTTTTTTTTTTTTTGTACAATGAAACCTAATTTATACCGTCTATTTTAAAATACAGCAAATATTTGCATATGTCCCAGACACAGCCATTTTTGTGGAGAAAATCAGTTTTAGTGCCATAGTAACAATGTTAGCAAACGTACAGGTATTTATATAAGTCATTGTAATTTTAATTAGAGGATAGAGAGGCTGAGGTAGGGGTAGGTAATGAATCCAATCCTTAGATTTTGGAAGATACACTGTAGGTTATGTGGCAGAGTGTTGGCTTCCACCAGGCTTTGCAGTCTGCAAAGGGGGAATCTATCATGTCAAAGAGGCCATAGCCCCCAGCACACTCCAGATTGCTCCCTCTGCATACATACGCTCACACATCAGCACATTCACACAACCGTGCCTGCTCAAGGGCTGGCCCCTTCCACTTGACCGCTCTCGGTGGCAGAGAGAGGGTATATACTCCCTGTGACAGTGGCACTCTGTCGTCCTCCTGGAGATGAAGCTCAGCCTCTCCGTCCTGCCTCGGCGCAGAGGGCTGGCCCCCGCACCGAACCCCGTGCGCTGTGACCTTTGTGTCCTACAAGCAAAGGTGGGAAGCAGACAGAGCCTGGAATGACACTACCTATCAGGTTTAATGCCAGACGATGTTTCATCTGTTTGTCTGCACTGAACGAATTAGAGATAATTTTGTATTCATCTGTGAGTCAAATGAGTCAACAGTGTCTGCAGTGTAGAGCCAGGCTAATCTGCTTTGCTCGCTGCTGTTTGAAAATTACTGACAGAGTGCTGATAAAGCCAAAACAAATTCATAGCTCAGGCCACTGTTTCATTGGAAGATCCCAAAAGATAGCTCCCCTCGGATTTCATTTTAGCGGGATGGAAGCACAGGGAGCCATGGTAATCTCTTTTTTTTCTATTTCTTTTGGCCCCAAGTCATTTTTGCTTAAATTTTTAACAACAAAAACAGATTAATCTTAATAATTAGTAAACCAACACAGGCTAAACAGCATGTACATAAACTCATGCAGTGACTGCTGATTTTTCTGTGTGCATAAAAATGTTTGGGATTTATAAAGGCTCTAATTGTAGTTAATGGAAAGTAGTCGCCTCAGGGTATAGTGATCCCTTTCCCAGTTTGTACCACCAAAAATAAATTTAGAATCATTTCCATTTTGTCCCTTCCAGCTTGCACTTTGTACTCATAAAAAAAAGCTGCAATTGGTAACTTTTGGAAAATAAAAACTGAGTAGAATAAGACAAATAATCTGTAAAAAGAAAAACAAAATAAGTCAAGCTCCTCTGAGTCCTCCCAGTGGCCCTACTGCCATGTGCAGAAATGCATCACTCCCAGTCAGGAACAACCAATCAGCAACAAGGGACCTATAAGATGTCCTTGTTCAAAGTGAAGTCCACAGGTTTCTCATACCTCCCTTCTGCAGCTCTAACTTCTAACAGTTAAATAGTTTTATGAATTATGTAAATAGTCAAATAAAGCACAGTCTCAGGCACAGTTTAGCTATAAAGTGGACCTGTCCCTTTTCCAGGTTAAATATTCCTCTATCCACATGTCCATGTTATTTCTTTTTTGTAGAACTTCAAATTGTTTGTGGAATATTTCCCTCTAGGAAGATATTTTTCTGAGCATATCTAAAATATTCAAAAGAAAATGAAGTTTGGGAAGCAGTGCTACTAGACATGCATTTGCAAAACACCCAATCCAGGAGCATTATTCATTTTCCTTGACACTCCCTGGTTATACTCACAAGAGAAGAGATAAAGAGAACAGCGAGCCAAGCTATTTTTCCCTGTCCACATTAATGCCTTTTTAAGTATATTTGATGTTTGATCTATCAAAACAGACAGTTACAGGCGTTGGTGAGTCTGACAAAATGTACCCCAGTAGAGCAACAGCAGGCAATAGGAGATATTTGGTGGACAAACCACCAAATATGCAGCGTTAATGTTGAAAAGACCAAAACTGCAAAGATACAAAATAGTGAAATGTCAAATTGGCCAGTACACAAAATAGCAATTGGAAGTTGTTTCCAAACACAAGCATTAGGATCAGTGATTTCAGTCAGTTCACTTCTTTGCCAACTGCTACCCTTATTTTGTACCTATGAATTATTTTTTGCCCCCTTCTACTTTCATTTAATAACTGTAAATAAACCATTTAATATCTATGTAATATCTATGTGCTAAATGATTTCTATTCTTTGGTAGTCAGGAATTTTTATGAATAATTGAAATACATAGATAAGTAAAATAGCAGTTGGGTGTAAAACAACCAAAGCTTCAGACGTACACAGTTACAAAGTGATGAAAGAATTATAACCCTTTCATCATATTCAAATACTATAGCTTATGGTTGTTAGTGTGGAGATTCTAACATGAAATTTGGTATATAAAAATAGAAAAAAAAAAGAGAAAAGTATCGGTTTCTCTACATTTGTCCTTGTTTTGGCAGGTTAATGAATACCAATTGGACAATAACAATAGACTTCTAAATGGAAATTTCTACAGTTTCCTTTATCAGAAAATGGCTTTGAACTCAAAAGACAGTGAGACCATCCAAATGGTTTAAAGCTCATTTGTTTTTTTATTTGGAACAACTGTTAATTTAAATTCTTGCAATACGGTGGTGAATTGGATAATGTCTTATTGAGTTCCACTGTTATCTAATTCTTTCATTATTTTCACAATTTTTTTTAATCAAACCTATCTACCTTTAGGAAATTAATCTTAAAATTAATTTGATTTTAAGCCACAACTCTTGGGGTCCCTGGCAATTTTTCTTACACGGACGTAACTGTGAAGAATTGAAATCTAAGTTGTGAAGTTTCCTGTTCTTTCACTTAACACCTATGTGCATCTCATTCTTTGAAATTATGTTTGTATCTTTTTATCTGTGATGTTGTTTGTCTGATGTAATATTCCAATTTTAAATATGTTTTCAATGACCATAAGTGGACAGTCATCATAATTAACATAAATATCTGTGTGTAATTAATTTATGCAATGTCTTTCACTTATATTACAGTTCCTAAAATAAATGGGCTTTTCAGTAATATTCTACTTTATTGAATGGGTCTGTAGATCCAATAAAAGAAATGCTGAGAATCTGATATAAATATTGACTTAACAATAAATTCCAACAGAGTAGATTGGCAGAACGTACTGTTTGGTATAATTAACTCTTTAAAGAGTTTTTAAAATAGCTTTCTGCTGTTTCACCCCAGCAGCAGTGGCTAGACAGTTTTAGCAGAAGTCACAAGTCACTTATGTCATTAAAATCACCACTCTCACATTTGTTGTTTTATGCACTGCTGACCTTAGCGTCATTAAATACATTAAGCCTGGCATGATTAGATCTTGAATGAATGCATTATGCGAACAATTGATTTGTTCTCTTGAATAATCATTCTAGCCCTTCTTAAATTTAGTCAATACAGTGGGAGGTAATGAGTGGCTGTTGGAAATGCATTGGAGGTCCTTCGACACCTCACTGAGTCCCAGATTGCTTCAGGCGCTGACATCCATTCTTGCTTAACCTAATGAAGCATCGTACGCTCCTGTGGCAGACTACTTAATCTCCCAACCATGGCTGCGCTGTTTGAAAAAAAAAAAAAAATTCTATGTTGAAAAGTTGGAGGTCAGAGCACAACTCCCCATCTGAACACACCAGTTCACACGAGGTGCCATCTGTTGACACGTTTCACACCATTCGGTCTTATGTTAGAACCACAGGTCATTAATCAAGGGCTCAACTCCTTTGATTAATTAATTTATATTTAGTGAATATCAAACTTGTTAGTTTTATGCTGCACAGATTTTTTAATTGAGCACTCACAGCGTGAACTATAGCACATTATTTTCCAAATAATTATACTGCATGTACCTTTATTTTATTTCAAGTTTTCCCAATTCAAAAATGTCTCTATTCTGCAAGAGGAGACATTTTATACATATTTCATTAGGTTGTCAGAGGCAACTGGGCACCCTCTTGTGCTGAAAAGCATGCATGCCACACAGACTGTAGCTAGCTAGTGCAATTTTCACAATACCCAATCGGTAAGTGCATCTGGACCAACTATCAGTGAAATGAGCAGCTTGTCCATGTGTCAAATTCAAAAGTTTAGGTTGTTGTCATTCTTACCCTGAAGGATTGCCTCATAGATGTAAACAGCAACCTACAAGAAACAGGCATTTTGTCATGCATACACTATTTTGTTCAGCTTATGGAAATAAGGGAAGAAAATGCTGTATGGTTACCACTTGCACTTTACAGCAAGCAGGTGCCATCTTCAAATAGTCTGCTGGCTTGTCTGTTTCTATGCCTGCTTGTTTTTCCTTGTGTATGTGTGTGTATATATATATATATATATATATTTTTTTCCTTATTTGTTGTTTTTGATTTCAAATGGCTTCATTTTCTTCCTTTCCGTATCACTGGACAGTTTAAAGAAGTCCATAAATTGCATTGAAAAAAAAAACAACAAAAAACATTTCTCTCATTATGATTATAGCAGTTTCAGATTGATGTTAAAATCTTTTTTTTTTATTCTTGTAAGATACTTCTAATTAAAAAAGAACAATAAAAAAACACACAAAAACTTCAGACACTGTATAGCTCAGAGATTTGATTAATGTTACATTGCAAGTGAAAGGGACTTTTGTTCTTAACTGCAGTTGCATTTTGGATGTAATAACTTCAAAGTCTGGGCAAATAGGCATCAAAGCATAAACATGACAAGCTCTGCATTTCTAAAACAACTAACACTGTCACAGATGAACACGAACAGGCTTTTCTTTAATTGTGAAGTCACTGAGTGCTTCACCAGATTTCATCACACCGCCATGTTTATGTTGGCATGTTGAGGGGTGAAACATTGTTATAGAAATGCATTACCACCCCTCATCAAACTGAGACCAGTCACAGGCAGGATTATGTAAATGAGCCCTGATATGAGAATCAGTATGCCCAGGACAGAGCCTTCAGTGCCAAGATGAGCTGGCTGCGAAGCTTTTACTCTGAGCCAAGAGTCCCTGGCTCCAGCAGTGGAGAACATGTGTTGGTCTTGATGTTACAGTAACTTTGCATTTTTGCTCCTGACAGTCTTCATCACCCTTTTGGAAATCATAGAGGTAATTGGGGATATGTCAGCAGATTAACTCTTCTTGGGCAAAGCTTTGTCCCCTCCTTTACTGCTTTACAAATCCGGTGTAATGGACCATTTTTTGAACCATAGCAATGCAAATCAATAAAGTGTAGTCCATCTGTGAACTTTTCTGTCCTCTTAGCACCTCAAATTGGCTGGTTACACTGGCACAAAACAGAATTTATAAAAGGCTGGCCAACATGCAGTTGTTAGCAGCGAATTTTAGGAGAAACTATGTTTCTGTTGCTAGAACCGCTACAATCAGTCTGCATTGCATTTTGTTACCTAAAGCAACTGGAATCTTGAAAATAAAAATGTATGCTAAAAAACAACTAAGGAATACAGTACTGTAGATAAATAAATGGAGACTTTCAGACATGAGAATATTAGAGAGTCAAAACAGTCTAATTCAGCATTTTACAATAACATTAAGTATTCTCTGCAGAGTGAGACTAATCCTGTCAGCTCAGGGCGAGAGCAGTACCTGCACATTAAGGCCAAGTGCTGCTCATTTCCCCACACAATAAAAGACAGACATCTTCCCATGTGAACACCATCAGGCATATTTTTAATATTCTTACTATGAGGAGGTGCCTTCATAAGGAGCATCAGCATCTCTGAGCGTGTGGCTGTCCCGGGGAGTGAAGCGTCACAGAGCTGAAGATAATGGCCATATTGCCCGCAGCTCTTCAAGAGAAGGCATGAGTGTTGCCCGAGGCCACTGTCAGGAGAGGAGGGCAGTGTGCAAAATTTGTCACGGCTCTTGTTTAAGAGCCGCTTTGAGATCCATATCCTACTTTCCAAACTAAACTATTGGACTTAGGAATATCATACTTATAATAATGGCTGCTATAAAAAAAAGCTCTGATGTGTTCTTTGTGAAATGCTCTTTTAATGAGAACAGCTGGGGGCATGCTCCACTTTATAAATTATATCTCATGATTGCCTCAAAGATTTTACTTAGCTTTATTCCTGACTCTGACCTGTATATTTTATGTCAAATGTGTAGCTTTATTGAATGTTTTGGGTACTTATTTAGCAACAATATTATATGTAATGGGTGTGGCATGCATCTTATTATGCTTAACAATATCCCTTAGGACAGATACATTCCAGGAAATACTTTAGGCAATGGGCCTCTGGTAGAGGATGAATAATGCCCTTGGCTTTAAGCACTTTGTCTTAAAGCCACAGATCACAGCCTGCAGACCCCATGGCCCTGCAGACCACCACTGGGCAGTGGACATTACTAAATGACCAATGGCTCCTATGTGATATTACATTCTCCCTTGAGATATGCTGCTGTAGCAGAAATGCTATATTTCTTTTTTGTTGCTCTGTTAATGTTCTATTCCACAGAATTCAATGTGTGGTTTATTCTGTGTATTTTAGCATCTCTCATGAAATAATTTTTCCATATTTACTAGTGTAATCCTTGTTCTTTGAAATCAGATTAAACATTTGAAGAACAGTAATAAAACCTAAAACTCTGAAAAGAAATATTTTAAAGCGCCTTTTTGATATGCAACCTGAAACTTTATTTCCCATTGCTTAACTTCCTGAATATTTTATTTTTGCTCTGCCTTTCAGTGGTGTGCATGTCCTCTCTGGGATCTGAAACTGGGCTCATTAAGTAAAATAGGACCACTGACACTAAGAGGTTCCTCTTTGTAATATTTAGTGGCACTAGTAGCCTTTATTTAACTATTCAGACCGGAAGGGGTCAGAAAGAGAAGCAGGAAGACATGCAGCAAAGGTCCTTGGATATGGAGTCGACACTCACTCTACGCTACGCCACACTGCACCCAGAGTGTTCTACTGCTGGTTCACTTTCAGGGACCTGGGGACAAGGATTCAATCTAAACTTTGTGGAATAAGTGTAATAAGAACAATGTTTACTATTTTCAACTTGCTTAGCTGTTTGCCCATTTATAGTAAATAGCATTAGTTTTGTCTGCCAAGGCCACAAACTCCTGGCATAGGATACATATAGGTAGCAGGCTTTTTTTTGATTAAACCAGGGTGGGACCCTTCTTTTACCTTATTTCATTGCAGAATCCAGAGTCCGTGGCTCTCTGATTTAAGTGTATGTAAGTGGAAAATAAACACTCTTCAAAGCCATTTGTAGAGATTAATATCAATATTGATTACAGAGATTTAGTTCTGAAGATTAACAGCAACAACCTCCTAATATTGTTTATATCAGTAACAGATTTTAATGATCTAATAAAGATCAAATAAAAAAATAAATAAATAAAATTCTTTCCATATCCCTTAAGTTGAAGCAGCAACACACTGGCAATATGAGAAGACATCCTGTCAGTGTCAGTGGATGTAATTTTTTTTGTAAAACTTACTACGTAAACACGGTCAGACTGTTGGGGAAAAATAAAAGGTTCTATGAAAGTTCGTTTTGAGCTAAAGGTTCCAGATCACATAATCAAAATGCGCTTATATTTTGTATAAGCGGAGTGGAAGGGCAGAAATATCTTCCAAGAGATTATAGATTATTTGTTAGTGATGAGCACTCCTGCTCAAACATGCTTTTAAGATAATTTTAAATGCTGTCAGCTATGTTCACTATCCACCTAGATTTTTTGGTCTTTTTAGTGCAATTTTAATTTTGATGTGATTTTTCATCTTTAAAAGACCAGACATATAAATGAACTTTACTTAATAACCAGTGCAAGGGCAGTTGTCCCCATTGCCCTGACCTTAACAGATTCCTAATTGTTTCCATCATCAGATATTAAAGGCAGTTTGCTTTCAGAATAAATTATAAATTATATAATGCAGAAAAGAAATAGTATATGTGACCGGTGAAATGCTCATTTTAGTTTTTTTTTTACTTCTTTCTTGAAGCCTACTAGGTCTCTAAAAGAGCTGAAAAATAATCAGATTTAAAGGGTATCAGCTACAACCCTGCATTCTTAAAGCCAGTAGGCTGCTGGTAGATTTGTTAGTATTCACTCTCATCAGGGATAAGCTGGTAGCCATTTCTGTCAGAGCTGTATAATAATGATAATTCTTTAGAGTGTCATCTTATCCCTGACTGCTTCAATGGACCAGTTAATTTAAGAGTGTGGCTTTCTATCCTTATACAATAGAGTGGAGGATGTGTGTCTGTGACCATATGGATGTTTTTGATGGACTCCGAGGATATGAGCATAGGGATATGTTAAAGTGGGGTCACGCACTGTAGACTTTAAGATACGTTTTGATCTGTTCATAAAGGACACATTGATTCATGGTAGTTTAAAAATGGTCATAATGCTTAGGGGATTTTTGCATATATACACACGACCTTCCACACTGGGTGTAGATGTGTGAAAAGCTTTAAAATAAATACATTTTTCAGTGCAGGAGCACAAACTTACACAGATCGTGTATTTCAAACATCAAACCTTTAAATTTAGTATTACTTAAGAAAAAAATGTGAAGTTAGGAAATTTCTCACTTTTACCTCTTGTACTTTTTTTAAACCTGATTGTGGTATCCAGGAACATTTTATTAGTAATCTATTATTTCCCGTTTCCCTGGAGTACAAATATGGCCTGACACTTAGGCACTCCGCAAGGGGAAAATCAAGTAAGGCAGATATGTGCATTTCCTTAATAATATAACTACTAGCCTAAACTTGACAACATCCATGGACAAAGACACAATGTAAAATTGTAAAAACAACTGGGCTTTTAACTAACATGGCTAAATGAGGAACCATGTCTATCTTCTCTGAATACATTCAGGAAGATGGTAAAAAGTCGCTCAGTTTCAGTGTTGGAGCCCCTGTGAACCTTTTTTTATTAAGAACTCTTAAAAATTTTCATCAGGACAGGAACATAAGAATGACTCATAAGACATGAAATCAGCCGTTTTCCTGTGAGCATGTTAGTTTTCACACTTATAAAGAAAATTTGGGGGTAAACTAAAGAGAGAAGAGGATAAAAGAGGAACCAGGACTCAAGACAATCAAGAATGATTATCCAAAGAACAAATCTGCCAAACTGTACTGGTACAACCTGTACCTTAAAGTACGAGAACCACTGATTTAGGATAACTTACGTTACATAATTTGTTGTTGACATCTTATTAAAGAAGTCATTTGAAGAAAGAGGTGTAGAGAATTACATTTGGGGCCAATTATCCTTTTGTGCAGAAAGAATTCTTGTTAGATCAAGAAGTTGGCCTAACTGTGTTGGTCTGCTAGTTTCACCATGTAGTTTTATGAGTGGTGTGTTTGCCTGGTGAGAAGGAGGAGCGGTTGCAGCGAATCACTGCTGTGAGTTTTGGAAAGTCAAAGCTTGATAGTTCCAGTGAAAGACAACATTCATGCTGAGCTGATGTTACAGGCTACTGGAACTCTAGCATTTTATTGTATTTCCCTTCTTCCTGCACTTCCTCCCCAAAATTGTCTGCTTCCCTCCTGTCATGAATCGTTGGTTTTTCGCAGAGTTGGTAAAACCTCTTCACTCCGGTGGTTTCTTGTGTGCCACTGGAACTAAATGAATAGAATACATTCAAGAAAAGATGCTATACAGTATATGATGGAATATAAACATGTCAATAAGAAGTCTTGTTTTATCACTACTAGGTATTCTAATATTGAAACCATTATGTTGCTGAAAAGAAAACTCAGGGGTTTATGTGGCACATGCTCTTACAGCTTTACTCCATTATAAAACTGTACATGTTTCTCTCCAGCTCTTTTATCCCATCACATTATTGTGTATCTACTCTTCATTTCGATTTTGTAAATAAAAAGACCTTTTAACAGAGCATCACCCACAAGTTGATCATCAACATAGCCGGTCTCCCACGTTTTCTGGATATGTAGAAAAATTCTAAAGTATGAGTACAACAGTTTTTATTCTCTATGTGTAACTCACTTGACACTGTAGTAGTAAAAGTGATTCTAAATTATGTCTGGGGAAGAACAGAGCTTTAAGAAGCTATTCATTTTGGTTATAAGAGTGTGAGAGACAGCAAAACTTTAAGCACTTTTGCATCTCCGAGCAAAACAGCTGAAAGTTTTGCTGTCTCTCACACTCTTACAACCAAAGGCTTGGAGATGCTGGTAGCCTTTTAGAAATCTCAGAATTGAGATAAAGATTTGTATTTTCCAGAATACAGATGCATTCCTAGCTGCAGTTAAAGCTAATTTATAAAGCTCAAGTCAGTTTCAAATATCAACTCCATAATAGGGCTGAAACGATTCCTCGAGTGATTTGAGTACCTCGATTATTAAAATTCCTCGAGGAAAATGTATCCGCCTCGAAGCTTGGTTAAATTATATTTTATTATTTAGTGCACCGTGTTCCGGCCGGGTTATTACTTGCGTTACGCTTTTCTTCTCCAGGAGCTGCTGCCCGGTGGCCGGTTCAGAGCGAACGGTCTCAACAAATGTGTGGTGGACCGCATCGTGGCGGCACGTAGCTGCTAGATGTTTCTGTGTGTGATGAACAAAGATTTCAAATCATTCAAGAAAAGATGACATAAACAGAAAAGCTATAAATGTCTGGGCAAGGTGAGAGTTCATCTATTAAATTGACTTAAGATTAATACATAAGTGAAAAGCTGGAGTATAGACAATTTTTATAAGCGTATGTGTGAGTCTGCCTCTTTATTATTAAAAATAATTTCAGATTTTTGTATAACATTTCTTCAGGTTAACTTAGAAAGTGAGGTATTATTGTTACAGGTTAATTTTATAAACTACAGAAAAGTAACTTTTCGGGACGCTCAAATATGAAAAATTGGACTGATGTTGATATCTGATAGTAACTCTGCTGTTGTTAGATTTACCAATGTTTTATCTTTTTTTTTTTATCCGATTAACCATAAGAATAATCAAGAGATTACTGGATTACTAAAATATTAGTTTACAGCAGCCCTACTCCATAATCATTTTCTATTAAGAAACGACTGTTTTACAAGGAATGACCTCTTATGTTACAAAACCTCAGTTCTGCTCCTGATAAGATTAATCGTGGCTCACAGTGGGAATGCTGGAAAGATATTATAAATGCTGTTGCTTTTGGTTCATGGAAAAACTGAAACCAGCTAAAATGATTATTGGCAGGTTAAAACTTTACAGAAACTGGAAATCAGTCAGATAGATAGATAGATAGATAGATAGATAGATAGATACTTTATTGATCCCCAGGGGGAAATTCAAGTCACAAAACATTGATCCGGGCATTTCTAGTTAGAACTTATTACAAGAGACAATTTTCAGCATGTCTACTTCAGTGTATCATACATTCATTTAAACATATGACAGTCTGACGCGGATTGAAACCGAGGTTTTATTGCACTTATTTCACACAATGAAAAATGACTGGCAGTAAGCTTAGCAATTTTAGTTGTCGCTCAGCATGCTGACTCCATAGTGTCATGCGTTTGAGCATTGGGATTACAGGTATACTAGATGTGGAGAATCAGCCGACTGGGAAATCGTGTTAGTGCACCGCACTCATTAGATTCTTAGTAGTACTCCTTTTCCTTGGAATATTGCCCTAGATGATAATTTCATAGTATTTTTATCTGTTCAAGCTACTGTTGTCAAAAATAATAGCACTGTGGGGTAACGGCCAAGAAAAGTGTAGTGACTGCAATTTTTGTTCTTCCAAAAGAGGAATAATGAAGTTCATGGTCTGTGTTCCCCATAGGAGATGTAATTTGTGTCTCTATCCTCTGACAGTATATGATGTGCATTTTCCCCCAATACATAGTAAGAGGAACCAGATATATTTACTTTGCTACTTTTACCTGACCTAATTGGACATTTTTCACATAACATTGGTGACAGGTGCAAATGTGCCTAAAGAACTAGTAGCTAAAGAAAAGTTAAATGTTATTCTCAAAAGACATTAAAAAGAAATGTTCAGGCCTTACAGTGGAGCATGAAATACTTTAAGCTTGCTGTCGCTGGCTCGTGTTATATTTCCAAACTGTCAGATAAACCACACACAACCATGAATTAACTGAGACACCAGGAGCCCAAGCTTTGCACTTTCTCTTGGGCTCTGCAAGCTGATTGTAACATTCTGGTTTTTCGCCACTCGTGGATAGATGAGCCGATGCTCTGTCAACCATGTCAACAAATCATTATAAATCTGTGGTGCACTTTTGATCATTCTGCTGCTGTTCTAACCTTCACTTTTATTGCAGTTCATGTGTAAAATGGTGCTGGGGCTGCAATCTGCTGTCCAATATCAGCTGTCCTGTAAAACGAGAGTAATCTGTCTCTGCAGCTCTGTTAAACTGCCTTCATCCCACAACAGAAATGTCAGTTACGGGGCCAGAGATGTTATTATTGCCTGGTACCATGTAAACTAAAGTCACGCTTGATTTCATCTGGCATATCATCTGTGACCAACCCAACTCTAATACACAGTTATTACATTCAGAATATCAAGATTCACTCATCTTGACTCCCCGGTGTCATTGCCATATGTGTGTATCATACATTTTTTCTTATTCTAAAAGGCATCTTAAAAGGTACATAAGCTTTTAGGATTACTCCTAGAGATGTTCCTTTACGAGCCAATCTTCCAGTAAAGGTATTTTTATTCACTACTGCTAAAAACTGAGTGGTTGTTGGAAATATAGAAACAATAGTCACTTACAGTGTCTGGCAAAAGTAAGGTTTGGTGCATTTTATTGGGAGTTTATGTGATAGACCAACAATAAATTGCTAATAATTTTGAAATGAATGCACAATGGAACATGTTTACTTCAAATAACTTTTTATAGATAAACCAAAAATTTAGATGTGTATTTGTATTCAATCCCCATGAGTTAATATGTTGATCCAAGTCTTTTAGATAATGTCTTTAATAGCAATGCCACCGACTAAAAAGTCGGTAGCATTGCTACAGAGATACCGTACACATGTAAAAGAAATTACACCAGTCAAATGAGACTAAAATATAACTGTGCATCCTATGTGTGATGGAAAATTAACATCACACATCACTCATAACCTACCATGCCACTGCATTTCACTATGGTGAAAAGTAGGGGTAGTACTATGCTGTATGAAGGCTTTCCTCTAGGAGGGGAAATAAGAGCTTATGATAAGATGGACTGAGCTAAATTCTGGAGGAAAAAAACACCTGTTCAAAACTGCAAAACATGAGAGTTAGTCAGAGGTTCACCTTCCAACTGGTCAATGAATCTGAACAGTCATACAGAGCTAAAATGGCCCACATACACATCTAAATCCATATGTGAATCTGTGACTAAAACTTGTATATAGATGTCTACAAAGCCAGTTTGTCCAAAAACAAGTTTTACTGTACTTCAAGCCTAGTAGGAAAATCCTCTGAGATTTATCAGATTTTTATTTAAATTAAATTATAATATAATACTTGGAAATTTTTTAGATAAACTGTGGGTGTGTGAATACTTTTCAAGCTATTGCATTTCTGAGAACTTTGCAGTTAATTTACAATTAAGATTTATTTTATAAGAAATCAGAGATTTTCGTTATGTTTCAAATTTATTGTTCCAAAAAGAGCTTTTCTCAAATTATATTTGATCTTTTTAATTGATCAAAATTGGCCGAGGTATTGATAGAACTCAAGATTTCCATGGTTTTCAAGGTTAATCTCTCCTGAGACCCAACTGTAGGTAATCAATCCCCACAGAGTGTTTTCTCTGTCCATCTTGTGAGAAGTGGGATAGAGGGCTTTGCTGGGGACATCACTTAGCGAACACCTCACCCAGCTCTGCCCTCTCTCTAGTGGCTTAAATGATGCTTCACCAATGTGTGTGAACAGCCTGTATCCCACGCAATTACTCCATCACTGAACACACAGAGAAAGCCTACATATTAGCCTGAGGTGATTGTATTTCAACTGTAGATGTGCTGTTTTTTAATTAATATTTATTCATTGTGGCTGCTTTGTAGCACACACTAAAGGAACCTAAATTTAAAAAACCCTTTGTAGTCAAGGGCATTCAGAGCACAGCTTCCTTGGGATGATGGTTGAACTGACAATGCTGATAAAATTGAGGTTCTTGTTTTCTGTCAACAAGGTGACGTGCAAATCTGATGATTGTTAGTCTATGAAAGCCACGATCAGCAAGACTGTGATAGATATTGGTTATGACAGTGCAGAACTACACACAACACAAGCAGCAGAAATGTGACGGAAAGACACTTGTTTGGACAGTTGCTGAAATCAGCTGACACTGAGGTGTAACTATAATAAATCTGAGAAGTTATTTTAGGCAGCAACAGTCAATAGTTATGCATTTTCTAGTTCTTCTGGAGTGAAGAGTAAAGGGCTGAATACATAACAGAATAAAACCAAAGCAGTCTAATATAAGCAACAACCCCTACAAGACCTATTAGTATGAGCAGCTTGAGCTGAACATGAAACTAATTCCAATTTCCCTCAGTATAGCTGCGCAGGGAATACGAACTTGTGGCAACATGAAATGAAAATAGTTGAAAGTTACTCCTCAGTGTACAAAGGATGAAACTATTTTGCACAAAAAGGAAAAGTTTCCATATGATTGCCAAAATGAACATTCTGAGTCTTATCTAGAAGCAAAGTCTTCACCCTTAGACTTTAGCAATTGGTGGATTAGAGAGCTATAATTATCGAACATGGTGTGAGAAAATGGTATTTACTGGCTTTATCTCAGTTCATGATGTCAGCCTGACTCGATTAGCTCCTTTAGTCAGGAGCGAATGAGGTTACGGGCCTTATCAGGTTGGAATGTGCCTGCGAGCTGTTTGCTATTTGCCTGTTTACCTTTGTCAGTCACCAAGACCTTCTTATTGATGGCCCAGGTCTGGAAGGCTAAACCGATATTACAGTTTTTAATGGCAGCAGAGCAGATACTGTTCCCCTCTTACAACTCAGTAAACCTTGTTCTTCCTGCCTCCAAGCAAACGTGGCTTTAATCAAGTTCTGGACGATGTGCTGAAGAGTATCTTAAAAGCCGTGTTAATTAATGAAAAGGAAAGACGCACAACTGTGTTCAAAGGCAATAGCTGCTTTTAATTCAGCTATCCTGATACCTTTGTGTTTCTCCGCTTAGACTCAGTCCAGGCAACATGTTAAGAAGACAGATTCAAATAGTGAACTGGTAAAAAGATGGTCTATTTTGATGAAAATATTTGATGCAATTTAATAAAAGCAAAAGCTGAATAAAGAAGAGTGGATGCCAGTTAGTGAGGAGGCTTTTAAAGTATCTAATACCAACATCCTGGGTTCAGTTGAACTTGAATACAAAACACATTTTGCGTGTTTTTATGACAGTAAATTGACAATATTCATATACAAAAATAAAGATTCGAACAAGGTTTAACCTAAAGGACAAATGGTTCTGTAGCTACATGTGTTTCAAATAAAAATGCAATCTTAAACAGAGAGCCAATTTCACAACGACCTTTTATACAAGAGGTCACATTAATTATAAGGGAGAAAGACAGAAAATGGTATGTTTTTATTACATTTATTCTGAAATAAACAGGAGAACATTTCCTTTGGGCACAGTGGTCATCTTCATACATTTCTTATTTAATAACTGCGGCATTGATTTGTAGTCAGATCATTATTCTTCAGGAAGGTGAACTTCCTTCCCAGTTTCAGGTCTTTTGCTCCCTCTAGCAGTCAATTTTGAATTGACAATGATGGCTGCACTGGATTTTATTTAGGGGCATCAGAGTAAAGGTAAAAAAATATATATATTAAAGGTGATTTCAAATGCATGCAATACTTTTTTTTGTTGAAACCATCTATCATTCTCTTTTAAATTCACAGCTATGCACTAGTTTAATAAAATAAATTAAAGTTTGTGGTTTTATTTTGATAAAAAATGCAAGTGCCTTTGCAAGGCCCTCAGGCCTCTTAATAATTGGAACATAAAGATGGTGCAGTGTCAAGGAGAATGTATGTTTATTTTGTCTCGGAGACAGGATGCCCTGAGAACACATTTTAGAGATACCTTTTGATAGCGTGCCCAGGTGTGAGAACATTAGACCTGCTGGTGTGTAACAGGTGTGTGAGAGAGGATGGCTCAGAGGCTCAATAATGAGAGGTGTGGGAGCAAGACCCCCCATCTGCTGTAATGCACAGAAATCTGATCCAATAAAGTTTGACACAATAAAGTTTTATCTCAGATGAGAAAATGTGACCTCCAAATGTGAGTTCTTTTACTCTGATGCATTTTGTGTAAATACATTTTAAACATTTGTGCATGCCTTTCCTTACCTTTTTGTTTTATAAATTGAACCTATAGCTTAGTTAGGTTTCTAACTTAGGTGTATATGCATGGACGTTATTTTTGTCCTTCATTCTGCAAAAAATCTGTACCTCTTAATCGTGCAAACATTAAAAAACACTCCAGTATGTTATATTATAGACCAGCCAGCCATCCATCCTTGCAGGATCACAGGGGGCTGGTGCCTATCTCCAGCTTTCATTGGACAGATTGCCAGTCCATCACAGGGCAACATAAAGACACACATGACAAACAGTCATGCATTCACTCACAATATGTAGACTATTTTAAATTAAACATTTTTGTTGTGTAGACAAAGGTGTAGAAGGTGTCATAAATCTTTCAGAGCATGCATGCCCTTACTTCTGCAACACTAAAATTGTGTTTTGTCTGTAACTCTGAATTTTATTCACTTTCAAACTGGCTTTGTTTTTGTGCACTGTTCCGTTTTTTGAGGCTTTGCTCCTTTTTTATTCTATCTTCCTCATAGAATCCTTTGTTATAAATTAATCAATAAGAATATAAAGTTTTCTGAAACTGTACATAAGACCCGGGTTTTCTCATTCTTGTTGCTTTGTTTATTTCATTTTTGTACGGGGAAAAAAGGCAGTCTTCTAAAAAATTAAGAATGAATGATGGCTTTGGGAACCGGGGTACTCCGAAGGTCCCCTGATGCCATTGATGTTTTGTGAGGAGATTTTCTACTGTCAGCCAAGTGGTTCCCGTGTTGCTGGATCATGGTGTGTCTGTTATCAAACGACAAGTGATTCCCCGTGTAGCCAACTTCCAAACCTGTCAGGGAACTGCATTCAGTGTGGCAACTGGCTCGTTTCCAGCAGACAGCTCGTCTTATCCACAGCAGGGCGTGTCTCTGGTCAGGTGACTGTTGCCTTTTTTTCCCCTCCTTCGATGTTCACAGAGTGACTTCTCTTTCACTACATTCTCTCTAGTCTGCAGGCCAATGTGTTGCTGACTTTTTCTCAGTTTCCCTTAAAAATGACAGTGGTTTCATTGCACCTAAGCTTTAATACATATGCAGTTCTATCACAGTCACAGTAATGATTTGTCCAATTGTGAGCAGAAAAAGTTATTTTTCTGACCCTACAAACCAAAACCCAACTCAAGGATTTAAAAGTCTCATGTGGTCAATGTAGTCAGAGATTAATTGTGAAACAAACTGTAAATAGAAAAAGTGAAATTCTGGCAGCATTTAAGATTCATTTAGTCATTCACATGCATGTGTACAAAATACCCTGCTGCAAAGAGGCATGTACTGGCACTTCCATTTCACCAAGCAACTGGTGATTGGATGTAGGCTCTACTACGACAATACTGTGTAGAACACAGATGGAAGCAGTCATGTTCTGTTTTACTCGCGAGTTTTACCAAACTATACTACTGTAATTAAGCTGTCAAAATTATTTTCTGAGAACACCATCACACCAGTTCCACTTTAGCAAGTTGTTTAAAGTTACTTTTCTAACTTTCTGGCCTTAAACATCACTCCAAGCTAATGCTACACATATAGAGTTTACAAGGGAAATTAAAACACTAAACATTGAGAAAAGGAGTTGCTGGTATAGCTAAGTATAAACATGTTAGAGGAAGCTATGGAGGAAGCGATAATGTATTAAATTTATGAATGCAATCTGTGGATTTTAACGGATGTTCTGTTCTGACAGAGGACACATAAAAGTAAACACTCAGGTAAAACAATGCTTTTTCTTTCTTTAGTTACCTTATGCCACATTGTTGGTCTGGCTGCAAACTCAGCTTGATCCATTTGTCATTGCAGTACCAGGAACTATGTTGTGTACTCATTACTCAGGCTTGAATGTTTCCTTTTCTGAATGTCAGAAGAGCGTCATAAACTGTGGGCAAAATTTGCTTTAAACTAAGAGACTTTTTTGCAGATGAGAAGAAATACCACCTTTTGAAATATTCACTTTAATAAATCTTACCTTTTTCTAAGCTGCAGGATTTCAGGGAAAGTAATGTTTACTACATCTTTTTCCGTATTGCCATTATACTTCCAAACATTTAGTATACGGATGATCATATTTCCATTTGGAAGGTCGTTCCTCTCCACAGAAACAGAAAAACTGGCTAGTTGTGCTCTGATGTTACCTAATGTTACATCAGCATCCAAATATGGCAATGGGAATGATTGTGGAGGGGTGTCACTCAAAAGGCTCATTTTATTTTGAAAAACAAACAAACATGCCAAAAAAAAGGGAGTTTTACAGTTTATGAACTTGGAAAACAATTGAGAGGCTGTTTATGATTTATTAATCTATCACGGTTTTAAGACTTACCCTAAAATATAAGTTTTATCCTGTAAAATGTGTTATTTTTTTAAATAGGGAAAGAAAGTAAGAATGGGAATGATAAGCATGTTAAGATTAGAGAGAATAGATAGAATTTTACTCCTATTAGAAAAGATTTTTGCTCTACTCTGA
The DNA here is from genome assembly GCA_903066815.1 of Brachyrhaphis roseni. Classification (NCBI taxonomy): domain Eukaryota; kingdom Metazoa; phylum Chordata; class Actinopteri; order Cyprinodontiformes; family Poeciliidae; genus Brachyrhaphis; species Brachyrhaphis roseni. The sequence goes on along the minus strand of CAEFZY010028719.1, from coordinate 70,634 downwards.
TTTCGCAGAGTAGGTTGCTGGATGTCCAAGTTGTTTACATTTATTCTTTGCAAGGGAAAACCTCCGATTATTTGCTACTGACTGGCTTTGTGTGAGCCACAGAAAAGAAAAAAATTAAGTCATGCATATTCAGTATAAGAATTAATGATTAAGAACTTCCAATGACATAAAAAAAAACAAAAAAAAAAACTTTTTAACCAATTTGAATGATGAATGAATTGGACTCCTTTGTTTGATAACTATGCAATTGGAATAGAGTTTGTCTGCCTTAAGACAAAAGGTATAAATTCTCTATATAAATAAATTGAACAAATTGACACTGCAGTTTCATTCCCAAACTGTAAAGGGAAGTCATTACGGAGTATTCGTCATTCCCCCGTGCCAATGTTTGCCATCTTTTTTTTTTTTTTAAGAAACTCTAACAATTGCTTCTTTAGTGTGACAGATAATGGAAGAAAAAATTGGAGCAAATGTGAGCAGACATGTTGCATATCACTCCATCTGTTGGCTGTACCCTCTTGTCCTGTCAGGACTAAAAGGTGGCTATTGACTATCACAGTCATGGGAGGAAGCTGGGGAACCCGAAAAGAATCCACAAATGCGTGGAGGGAACATGCAACCACCGCCATGTAGACCACATTGCATAAAAAAATTCCTAAAAAGTAAATTAACTGAGAATAGCTGCATACGACATTTGTTTTGTGTGCCATGTATTGCATTTGGATACAGTATTTTTTTTATGATACAGGGCTAATGCTGACAATTTTGATGACAGATATAATAAATGGCTACTTGGCTTTGATGTTAAAACTTTGCTATTGAGGAATTGCTTGTTTCATGCCTCCTTCAGAGTACCGTAGTATCTTGTAATTCTCAGCAAGTTTTAAATTCAGATTCTTGTGATGTTGGCACAAGTCTTTGCAAGCCCAAATGGTTTGTGAGGCAGGTTTGCGCAAGGAGGTGGACAACTTTAAGGATGACTTGTGTAAAATCAAACAGATTCATCAGAGTAGATTATTTTCCAGCCTGTATGTCTTTGACATGGGAAACAACTGTTTTGAATGATAAGTAACTGATATATCAGGAAGGTGAAGAAGCACATCTTAGACATACCAAAACCGACCTGTTCTCTTTGTTTTTCAGGCTTTTTAGAGTTTTGGATCATCTTATCCTATTCAGCATTCTATAAGTCTTTCATTCTCTAGGGCAGGGAAGATGAACATGTCACACTTTTCAAGGTAAAGAAACTTGCCTCAACAGTTTATTCAGTATAAAAAACATTTTAATCAACAAGCATTTGCTTAAAAAATTATACAATAAAATCACTTGCAGAGCTCAGCCTATATTTCACCATTAAAAGACGCATTTCAACTTGCGGTAATGTTTGAACATAGGTCGTAATACAGAAAAAGAAAAATCTGCTTTTCGTATCAAAAATACTTTCAATGTAATTTTTTTTAAATCTAGTTTTCAAAATTTGATTCTGTTTTTTTCTTACTTGTTGGTCAGCTTAATGCAATTTTCTCATGTCTCGTTATCCCTTGAAAATAATTTCATCTATTTGAAGGTCTGTTCTCATGATCAAATTCAGATTTATACTCTGTTTTTCCTAAAGAAAACTAATTATCAAGGTTATGTGTTTTCTAAGCAGTAAATATTCCCACAGGATCTGCTCAGTGAAGGAAACAACACATTTTCAGATGAGATTTTTTTTTCTTTCTAAGTAATTTGAAGCAAAACATGCAGCTTAAACTGATGACTTGTCTTCTGATCATTATTTGCATTGCAGACAAGTTTAATATTTTTTTTTAGAATACATTTCCTTCATGTTTCACATATAGATATGTAGTTGGACAGCATCTGCAAGATGCTTGGCATAAACTAGTGTACAGCTGTGGTGTGAATTCCTGCCGTTATCTTTGGCGGTGGCACAAAGACTTGGAAGGACTCAGGAATTCTGGATCGCCTTAAGCGGAGACTCTAATCAGCATGCGTGGGGCTTCAGCAAGGCATCTGGGCAGTCACATAATGTCAAGCAATTTTCTGTAAGTGAAGGAAACCTGATTTGGTGCAGAGTGGCTGAGTAGATGGGCTCTCTAAAATTACTTCAAAACATCTGAGTTTACATCAAATACAGCTTAGCTGGACTGAAGCATAACCTCCTGGCATGCACAGCATGGCATGCACACTACACTACATGTAACAGGTAATGCTTAAGGACAGCGACTACACTTTGGCTGACCTTGTGTTTGACTTGACACAGCTGAAAAAAGTGCTTGAGTTACTATATCACAAACCTGTAAAGTTAAAAACCAATGTTTTAGTTTGATAAATTTCTGTTTGCTGCTCAACTGTTTTGAAAACAATTGTAGCAGAACTGCAATATTTTTTTTTTGTTGTTGTAAATTTCACATTAACCATGTGTCAGTTTAATTTGGATTAACATAAGAGGTGTTTCACACTTGTTTTGGCAATTCATGATTTAAAATAATTGTGGTTTAGGTGATTCAAATGAATAATACCAGCAGGAGGCCACTTAGTTATTTCTCTTTGATCAGTAGCCACAGTTAATCATATTGCAGAGTCAGTTGCCCCTAAATGGGGATCTGAATCATTATCAATGGAAATGCTGTATTGTATAAACCTTTCTTGGAAAAGATGCACAATTATTTCAAATTAAAAATGACATGAACAATGCTAGAATTATTTGTCTCAATAACTCCAGAACATACTAAACAGAAATAAACTGATTTTCAAAGGTAAATACATGGGTATAAAAATTATTTATTTAGGCGTATGACAATGTTTTTGTTTAACCTTTTAGGTTGCATTTATTTTGATTTAGGCTAAACATCTTGGTTAGATTAAATTAAAAAATAATATATATATATGGATTAACTCTGTTAAACAAATGAATCTAAAATAGACTTTGAGCCTTCCAGCAGTACAGCCAGCTGGTTTAACAATTAAATTGTAAAAGTACAATGACCTGTTAATATTAACTATGTTTTCAGTGGCCATTTTAATTAATACTGTTAGTATGCAATACAGTGCTGATAGGCTGGGCCTTCTTGTTTTTCTACAAAACCAGTTTTGCAAAATTATTTATTTCTATTTTACATACGTAAGATGAGTAGTATTGGACAAAGCAGGTACAACTTGTGCAGATTCTTGTTGTGATTTTCAGAGCCACCACCATACATAAGTGCCTAGGTTCACCACTGAAGTTATCTTATGATTTCCCCTTAAGGGCATTTGGATGTTAGCTGACATAAAGATGAAGTGCTTTCCCATCAAATGTTTACTTATGGGCAGATTGTCCTTGGAGAGTTTGCTGTGGGACGTTGGCAGAGGAAGAGCAGTGACCTCAGTCATGGCCAGCTGAGGGACTGAGGTCAGCTCTCACTATGAGAAGGCAAACCTCTCAGTGGTTGGTTAAACTCATCACTACAGGGACAAGCAGCACACAACAGAAATGTGTTTGACAGATGATGATGGGATGTTGTCACTTTTTTTTTTCAGTTCAAATACAAGTAAGATGTAGACTGAGTGCTCATGATTTACACCTCTGGTGGTTGTGCTTGCCAGTACCAGATCTTTCTCCCTTGCTATGTTTCTCCTTTTCCAATTTTCTTTCTTATCTTTAGTCAGTGATGTGCTACTATCTGCTTTGTTATTGTGGCCTTCAACAAATTACATTAATCTGCCCTGTGCTTGTTCTCCTTTAGTCACAGTCAAGGGTTTAATTCATTCTTTAAAATAAAAATAAAAGCATTAAATCATTATGTTTTTTCTTCACTTTTGGCATCATTTATTATTTGCAAATAAGTGGATTTTTTTATTTTTATTTTATTTTTGTGATAAGCAAAGATGAGGCAATTATCCTCCTTCAAAATGTATGTGTCCGTCTGTTGCGTTTTTAATTGATGTATGTTTTTCAGTGACAAGTGCTCTCCATGTGCTGCTTGGAAATTATTTATTAGAACAATGAACTCTTCAGGTTCATTAGGAAATAGCATTTTTCTTTTCTTAATCAAATCAGCAAAGAACTGCTTAGTCCAAAGCAATGTATCAAATCCATTAGTCAAGCTTATTATTAAAGGTAATGCTGTTATTGCTATGTGCGAATCAATTTGTCAGATTCAAATTAAACCCTAAAAAAGCTCTAACATATTGATGGTGCCAAACTGATTGTTTGTTTACTCTGTTACATCCCTTTGATAAGTTACGGTAATTACAAATGGGACTTTACATGTTATGAAATAAAAAAGTGGACATAAACCATTATAAACATTTGTAGTAGTAATTTAACTAAAAAGGGTGAAACTCATTTCATGTAGATTCATGACACAGCTGTGTATTTCAGGTATTTATTTCTGTATTTTTTGAAGAATGTTCTTTACAGCTAATAAAACCGAGAATTCAGTTTCTCAGAACATTAGAACAGTTCCTAAGAATAAGTAAACAATGGGCTTTTAAAGCTGAATGTCAACTTCCAAAAAGCATCTCCATTCAGTTTGTGGCCCTAATAAGGTTTCAAAGAGACCCAGGCTGTTTTAACAGCAGCCTTCAACTTGTATACATTGTCAGTTCTGGTGTCTCTTATTTTCAAATGATTTTTTCTTTGTCTAAACTCGTCTAGGAATGACTCCCAACAGAGGGCACTGGATAGCTCTACTCAGTTATTTCTTTAATTTCTTTGGTTGGTTGATGAGACATAACATATACAACAGCAGTACTTCTGATTAAACCTTTAATGTCTGATACATTAAACCAGGAGATATTTTTTATAGTATATAAAATGCATATAATCTTACATAGAGGTGTTTGGGTTATTTTATTGGTTCTCAGTAAAAGTTCTCTTAGGAATGTCGAAATGTTTTTCTTTCTCAGTAAAATTTATCGATATACCTGCTGTGTGCTTGCAAACACTTTCCGTTCACAGGAATGAGATTCTTATCACTGAGTTTGTCAACACTATTGCAGGAGAGTTGTAGATTAATAACGTCCTACCCAAACAAAAACAGGTAAAACCAAAGACTTGTGGGAAAGATGAATGAGTTCTAAACAACATCAAATTCTCCATTAGATTGGCATGCATCAACTTTGATGTTCCTAGTTTCCTCATCTGATAAGAGTTTGGTCACAAATTACCAAGAGATGACCTATTTCACAGATAAGCATTTTGTCCTTTTCCCACACTTCAGGTTGCCAATGACCTATTTTAAAGTCAAAAATAGTATTTTTTTTTCTCCACAAGGCTTCAGTATAACCCCCAGCTATAAGTACTATAATGAGCAAAATTACCACTATTTTTACTTTGGTTTGCATTTGCTCTAAATTTTAAACACATAGGGCATGAGACAACTTCTTCATTTAACTGGAAATAAATAAAACATTTCATACACACATGGCCATGCAGTACTTTACCACAGCTGGGGTATTTATAAACTCTAAGGGAATATTCCCAGCATTTATCAAGAATGTACAGTGAATAAACACACACTTAATACAGATGCTTATGCAATGTTCATGGCTTTAGAAATATGATAAGAATGATCATGAAAATTGTTATTTGTTAAACTGAGTGTAATGTCACTTGAAAATCTGCTGGGTAAAAATAAAACAACAACCCATTAATGGTTATTTTGCTTACCCAGACCATTGTTAGATAAGAACTGGTTCAGGCCTTTGTTGATTTAGAAACAGCACTATTGGGTTCGACACGTCATTCTGTGTTAGGTTTTTAATACAATAAATAAGTTAAAGCAGATTCAAAGGACCTTGTGAGTAACTATCGGTTGTTGAGGCTCAGTGAACTCAATTATTTCACATTTTTATTTGATGATAAACTTTTATTGCAAAAAGGTGACATGCCATAGTGACTGCTGAATTTATTTTATGACCCAATGGATGATTATCCTTTAGAAGAACCCTTGTCATAAAAGGAAAAAGCTGTGGAAGCTCTTGTATTTCAGTTTATGCTTAGTCTGACAGTTTTAATTCTAGCTGTAATTCCTAAAAACAGCTCTCTCCAGTTCTCCACACACATGGCCACTTCAGCCCAGCCTGTAGCTCATATGTACTTAAGAGTCGAGGTGGATTTGAAAATTTAATCGAGATCACATTGTTTCAAACTCTCTTGTGCCCTTTAGCATCATGGCCAACTATCATCCATGTCATTTACTTTAGTGAGTCTCCAACCAAGAGGCTAAATATATTATAGGCATGCATAGTGTGCATATAATATTTTGTTAACTCTGGAAAAGAGAGTTAACAAAAGTTGCATTCCAAAAAATTCTTTACTAAAGGTTTGCTGCTAGTATTTATGACATAAAATGCATTCTATCAGAAACTTTACATTCTCCATTGATCTTTCCATGTAGCATGAGTAAACATTGGTAGACAGTTCAAGAAAAACGATAGCCAGCTTTGAGTAAAAGCAGCCGAATAAAACCTACTCATGTTAAAATTCTGATTTATTTTTGAATGACACGGATTAGTCTGACATTTAAAGGGGAAAATTGTCATAAAGGCTGTAGAATAGATTAACTGAAGTTGCTAATTTATAACATATTATCTAAGACTACCAAAGAGTACGTTGGAAAAGAATAACATAACTAAACAAGTCACATTTGGGTTAAAATTACAAAAAATAATTTTTTGTTTAATTCTGTTTTATATATTATCAGAGAAAAGCAGTTTAAAACAACATTTTAATGTCTTAGAAGACTCACTGACCAACGTTTGAATTTGGACTGCACATTAATTTCTTTATAGCGGACATTATAAATATTTTTTGTCCATATTGACTTTGTAGCAGATTCTTTTGGTCAAAGTATGAACATATCCGTGTTAGAATAATCCAGTCCAATTCTACAATAAGTTATTTTGAGGTGTGTTCATTATTTTGTGTTCTTTAGTTTCTTTCTTTGGTCAGTCTCATTTGTGTTTTATCTTGGTTCAGCCATTCTTAGTGATTCTAGTTATTTTCTTGTCCCTATTTATTCTTTGTTACTCTAGTTTATGTTCCTTAGACCTAATCATTCTTTAGTATTACATTTTTTTCTATCCCCCGTGTACTCTCCCTCGCTCTGTATGCTACTTCCTCTGTCTCTCTCCTCACACCTGCAATCAGATAGCCAATCATGCTGGTCCATTGTTCCACATTCACTCTTCAGTATTTTAACAGTTCTAATGCTCTCACTCTTTGCTGGTTCGGGTAATCCTGGATTATCCTGCTGGCTTTTTATTCTGGATTCTTGTTTTTGTTTGACTCTGGCTCCCTGTGTTCCCTGTAATTTTTGTAAATTTGTAGTTTATTGCCCAGTGATAGTTTGATGTTAAATGGGGAATCAAAGGACCTGACTCACTGTTTTGAGGGACCAACTTTTCCTTCACAGCTTTTGCTGTTTTGTCCAGTATTGTGTTCCTATCTAGAAAAGCCACTTTTCATTTCATAAAGAAGTGGTATTTACATATTCTTAGTGCCATAACAGCTGTAGTAATGCATTTTGCTCAGCTTATTTTTGAATATTTAACCAACAATTCAATTAAACTAAAATCACATTGTCCAGTTATCCAGCTTACAGTAAAAAAAGAGTAAAGATACATCAAAACTAGCAGGCCAGACCTAAAAACAAAACTGGACATTAGGATTGTTGAATATTTTAATTTAGCAGAAAATCACATATATAGAGTACATTAATATATCTTCTACCCCTTGACAGATTTGATCTCACACCTAGATTAACATACAAGATTTTTTTCTCTTTTTTACTTTACAAAAGATGCAATCACTTATACATTCGTCCATTGTATATATCCGCTCCTCCACAGAAGGTTGCACAGACTATCTTACAACAACACACACACACATTGGATAAAAATCATGCACACACACACTCACACATGCCGTCACAGCCATATGCAATTTAGAGACCAATTAACCTCACAGTCATACTTTTTGAATGTGAAAAAAATTATGTCCTTCCAGCAGATTAAGGTTCACCTCAACGGCAAAAAATATCAGAGCCATAAACAAGACACTAGAATCTTAGGATCTAATATTTTTGCTTGTAGCAAAGGACCCCTATTTAAGCCTGAGTAACATATTCTGAAATAATGTGTAATATGTTTACATGAATGTGCATGAAACAAATTATACATTTTTAATTCACGTTTGTTTAGACTTGTAATTTTTTTTTGGAGTGCACCAACTATTTTCATCATTTCATAATAATTCGCAATCTCCCGCATATGTCAACATAGTATTCTAATAAAGTTACAGCTGTATAGTAGTAGTATTATTATATGAGAGCATTCTTAACAAGAACTACTTCTGAGTTTTGTCCACAGACGTTAGAATTGAATTAATTCATTTCATTCCTGCCCAGAGCCATCAACATCTACAGCAACTCTTTGAATAATTTTGAATTAATATGAGCTACAACATTTAATTTCCCTTTGGGATTAATAAAATAGTTTTGAATTTGAATTGAATAAAATGTATACTCATCACCTAAACATTGTGAAAGAAATTTGCCATCCCAACATAAAGCAGTTCAAATTCATTCAAGTGAAGTGTTTTAGAATTATATCTTATGATAAAATCCAGACAAAATTCTCTCATTTCAATGCTTTAGGTGTTAGAAAGTAAAACGAGTCTGCATTGTATTCTTTGTAAATTTGCCTAAGATAATTTTGTTTTTTAGTGCAGGATGTAACATTGTTACTGCTTCCTTCAAAGACTGTTTAGCTGCAACTCTGTAATATAAGAACGTTGTTGTGAGGCAGTACATAAAAACTCAATGCCATTACTATAAAAGATTTTAAGAATATAGCTTGCTTGTTCAAAAACACAGAAGTATGACTTAAAAAAAATAAATAAATAACACATAACTGAGCTACAACTTTGTTGGACAATTAAAGTTGAACCACCACTAATCTAACTCGGTGTTTATTTACTACTTGATTTATTGACACACAAACTCTTGTCAGTAAATCAATTACGTAATTGTAAAAGTAAAGTTATTTTGCACAGGTGCAGCTTGCACATTTGAACTGAGAGTTAAAAGCCATCTTTGTAACACGTTCAAGTGCTGTTTTATTCCCCCAGATATATCCAATGTGAGGGAGCACAGCAGGAGGAGCTGCTTGCTCTTCCCATTGGTTTGGAATGAAAGAGCTCTTAGTTTCAAACATGCACTGAATAGTTGAAGCACTAAACTTAATGCCTCATCCAACACCTTTCTAAGAACATTTTTTTGGTTTTGTGAAAAAGCTGTTTAAAAATTGCCTATCCATTTATATGGCAATGTTCATCTTCATATTTAAGGAAGTAATATGAATCTTCTATCTCAGGATGTGAATTATCTGCTGATTTAAAATTGAGAGAGAGCTGTATGACCAAAACACATGCAGAGTTGTATAACCTAAAGGACTTATCATTTTCCTGTTTCCCCAGGGTTGCACTGATCTCTTTTATTGATGTTTTTCTTTCAAATATAATGAAAGAAAAAATGTGAACATAACACTGAGTAGTTTCTCCTATCTTTCATTTGTTCAGATTTCTACTTTGAATATGAACATACAAAAACAGGGATATATTTAGTGGAGCAGCAAATTAATTTGCCACTCTTTTTCCGAAGGAACTTTTGAGTTCCTTCGGCACAGAACTTTGCTCCATCAACCATTGTTGATGGTTGACAGTGACTATTGCAAATCACTGAAAGCAATAGCGATTTGCTTCCACTATTGATTTGTGAAAGCAAATCAGTAGTTCAATTTGCTTTCACAATCAGAAAGTGGTGTAAACCCTAATATTCCCAATCTCTCTGCAAAAGCCCTTTGTGTAAAATTAATAAACATTATGAAACAACAATACTGACCTTTGATACTTTTTGATACAATAAAAAGATTGTATCAAAAACGTTTAAGTGTTCAGTTCTGCAAAAAACAAAAAGCTGGCAAATCTAACTTTGACTCTTTGTGACAGCTTAGTTTTTTTTTTCAGCCCATATGACCAAAGAAGGTACTAGTTATACACAAAATTCTGCAGACATGTTCCACTATTATTCACAGAACTCTTCAGCTTCTCTTTGCTGCAGGGAAGAAGGTTGCTCTGACTTCCACCTCATAATACCCAAAAGGTGTCAAAGCTTTTACTTTCTTTTTTAGAAACTCCTGTCTGATTTCAGTGGTATGCTTTGAATTGTTATCGTGCTGGAACTTTCTTCCTTTCTCAAGCTTCAGGAGAATGGAAGTCATCTTGTCAGCTCATATTTCAGTACATTCACATGAGCTCTTGGTGATGTCTTTAAATTTCACGTCCCAAAAGCTTTTGCACTTTGCAACCCTCGTATTATTAAATTATGGTAAGAGTTCCTCACTTCCTAGACCAGGAATTCCAGGTCAAGTTCATGCCAAATAATCTGAGCTGAGCATATTTATCTTGTTCTCATTATAGTAAAGGACGTGCTCCCAATATTCATTAGGCTTCCGTCATGTTCTCTAGCAAAATCTAATTTTGCAGTTTGGACTGAAGAAAAAGCAATTTTTTTTCTCTTGTACCCCATCCACTGAGGTCAATAATACAGCAACCCATGCATTGTATAAGCTGTCACAAAAACAGATTTTTTCCATTTATAAGCCCTTTGACAAATTGACTGCAATATTTTGTGAATAAGTTCTCCACCCTTTGAGTTAGAAAATCTACAACCTAATTCACCATTCACATGTAGATTAAATGTATTTATCTTTGTAGATTATAACTTTCTTCATTTAGTTTTTATCATACATACAATGAAAAATGGAACTGACCATTTATGAGTTTTTTTGCAATATAAATGGGATAATATTTGTGTATTTCTTGCCTTTTTATAAACTATAATTTCATTGTTTCATTTAGCATTAATTAAGCCTTATTTTTTGCTTCCGTTTCTACTAAACAGTCATGTTGCTTTTCTGACTATGGAAAGAAGAACAGCAAAAAAAACAACAAAAAAACACAATGCTATCAATAGAAAGTCTTGATCCCACCTATCTAACTTATTGTTTCCTTGTTTTATCCCCTCATGCTATCAGTGGCTGGGACAAAAAGCAAAGCGAAAGGTGAGTTATTGTTTCCATTTTCTTGGTACATGATTTATGTCGCACACAGTTTCCAATAAAAAAGGTCTGGATCAACCTTTTATCTCCCCCAAGAGCCCAGCAAGCATTAACATATGTTGCTTTGAATGAAGCTTTCTCGGCGTATGTTTTTTTTTTTTTTTCTTTTTCTTTTCTTTTCTTTCAAACATTGATTTCTTCTGAAGAGGTATACTAAGCCTACTCCCTCATTCCCAGATACGGGCTGCTTCACATATGTATAGATTCACACTAGGGAGCTGCCCACGTCTCCCAGTCATTCCTCCCTGTATAGAGCTACCGTGCAGCTCCAGTGAAGCAGCTGGGGCGTGTTCCTGATTCAAGGACAGCTCAGAGGAGAGGAGTGAGAGGAAAGTTTCTCTGTCTTGATCTCCCTACTTAGTTCCAAGTTATATTAAAGTCTTTCTGGTTAGAACATTGCTTTTCACACTTTTGTATTTTACTTTGTTGACTTGCTTGACAGGAAATTATTATGGTCCGTCACCATAATAATTGTTGCTTTGTTTCCTTAAAGCAAGTAATTTTGAGGCAGAAGTTGTCTAGTCAAGCTGTTGGTCAGATATTAGATGAAAAATAGCCTCATTATTTTTTAAAGACCATCGTTTGAAAGATAGAAAATTCTGAAATGTTAATGTGGGTTATTGATATCATTAGACAAGGCACGTTGATATGTATAGCATTTTTAAGCAACATGCTAATTTAAAGTGTCTTACGGCTTAACATACTGAAAACATAAAATAACAAACAAGCAAGAAACATTACATTTTTCAAATGTCAACATCAAAATCTCCAAAAAGCAACATAATAAAATATTGGACTAAAGACTAAAAATCAGGTTGAGTTTATCAAAAAACAAAAGCTGAGTTCCATTTAAATCAGGGATTTCCAGCCTTGATTTAAAGGGAACTCAGTGTTCCAGCAGTTTTGTAGTGTTCTGGAAGTTAATTCCAGATTATTGGAGAATACAAATTGAATCCTGCTTCTTCATGTTTGGTTCCGATTCTAGGGATACAAATTAGACGAGACCCAGAACAACTGAAGCGAATAATTGGGCTAGCTAACTTCAGTATTCTCCCCTTGACCAAAGAGTTAATGAAAAAGTCAACATAGGCAGACAATAGGGATAATTAAAATGCTAGATAAAAGTTTTATTGGGCATTAGTCTTTGTATCTGATAATCTAATGTAGAATTAAATTAAATTAAAAATACAAAACATTAAAGAAAATTACTTGTTTAAAAATCCACAAGTTCTTTTTAGCTTATTCTTTGGTAGACATTAATCACATTCATCCATATTTTAGGTTATGGATGAATAACCATCCATAACGCAGATTTGCACGCAAATGTGCGTGCATAACCCAACGCAAATCTGGAATAATCTGTGTTTGTCCCTCGAGACTGGCTTTAGATCATCTGAATTTTATTATATAGGTTGAATCTCCTTAGCGGTTAGTACAGACTAGCTCTGTGGTCAATACTGTCAAATGTTGCACTGAATCCTGGCTGAGGATTTGCTGTGTGAAATTTATTCTCCCTTACATACATGGGCACTCCGGCTTTCTCCTCAAAACATGCACTAGCTCTGTTGTCCACTCTAAATTGGCTTTAGTTGTGACAGCATACATGGTCATTTGTTCTGTGTGTGTCTGTGTTGCCTGGATCTATCTATGGTGTACTCTGACCTTTTTGTTTGTTTGTTGTTGTTTTTAGGCAGTTAAAAAAATCAATTAACTTTCATTTTGTACCAAAATGCATAGAGATAAAAAAATTGACAAGTTTAAGCAAAGCATAAAAAAAGTAACCACAGGCATAACTGGATTGAGAAAAGAAAGGTTGTAACACAAAAAAGGAAAAGCATACAGTAACTGCTGACTAGATGTAGGTGATGTATGTAACTAGCAAAGTAGAACCAAAGGCGAAGAGAGATCTGTAAGAAAAAATTAATTGAAACAAACTAGGAAACAGGCATTTAAACAACCCGAGATACACAAACATAAAGTGTAACATCTCTGTAACCTCAGAAGAAGACAACTATTACTGATAACACAAATATACTCAGACTTTTAGAATCAATAAATGTTTTCTGGTATTTTGAAATTCCGTGCTTCTAATTCTTTTTGGAAGTGTGGGGCTTTTGTTTGTGTGCTTTTTATTTTCAGTGACTTCAGCCAAAACTACTGATTAATGTTCATTTAGATGAATGTAGTCCACAGATTTTATTTTACATTATTTTCCAAAGTGCAGCGCTTCCTAATTACAGAAGCAATTAGGGTGGTCGTTTTTAATTAACAGAAGATACACATTCAGCATTTGTACTTCTGAAATCTAGTGCAACACTTTTTCCAACAGCACTTTCGGCACTCTAATTATGGTTGATGACTTGTATTAATAATTATGAAGATAATACCATATATATAACAACATGTAGCAGCCTCTAATAGTGATTAATAGCTTTTGACAGGTTTCAGTCTTCATGGCGATGTAATTTTTTTTCATCACATAAGGAAAAGAGTCGAAAAATAGAAAAAGAAAACTCCCAGAACTTCTGATGGGTTTTCCCACATGATGTCATTATAATGGAAAACACGACTCTGAATACCCCTCAGAGGACTCAGCTCAACAAAAGAAGAAGTGCTTTGACCAATATGAATGCACAGTAAAAGTGAACAACTCATGAAAATATGAAAAAATGTATGAGAAGAGTAAACTCAGCAAAAATATTGTGTGAAAAAAACTTCTTTCTGGATACAAATTTTACTCTTTGCGGTTGAAAGTAGCAGTGCAGCTGGTAATGCTGTCGTCGTCTTCTGTTTTTGTTTTTTAAATAAGACCACTGGGATAAAAACGGAGGATACCTCCTCTGACTTGGAAGTTTTATATCGTTTAACTATTTAACATTTACACATTTTGTCATATTAAAACCACAGCAGCTAATGTAGTTAATTGGGGTGTTATTTGATAGAAAAACACTAAGATGTGGATTATTTATAAGTGGAAGGAAAATAATTTGTGATTTTCAAAACCTGACAAACCTAAAGACTGAATGAAAACCATAGAATGAATACACATCTAGAAACTCAATTTTAAAGTTTTTTGTAACATTCATTAAATTAAGTCAAATTGGTTCATTAACAGTGTGTCTACATTATCTCCACATATTTTGAAGTTGACATAAGTTTGGTCTTTGCGCCTTTCTAAAATGGCTTTATTTAAATTCACCAAGATGTCTCTGACAATTCAATTTTTGTTGGTTTTTCTTTGTTTAAAACCCTTAGCTGTCATGAGAACACTGGTGTCCTCATGGGCCGTCCGGATAACATGTAAGCCTTTTGGGGCTGACAGTTAAGAAACATACAGCTACCTCACTACACCGTCCATATAGCAACATAATCCCAAAGCCAATTTGTGGAGCAACAAACAGACTATGGTAACTAATACGATTTGAGAACTTGTAATTTCTCTTGGAGACAGCACCATATTTCTGACCCACATTCTAAAGCTGATATATTGCCTTTCCTAACTTTCCCTTCTTTTTTTACCTGTAGAAAAAAAAATACTCCAAAGACTTTTTCCCAGCAGGGATATTTATTACCAGTTCTGTCGATTTAGCACACCTACCCTTTCTCCCGGCCTCCCCCACTGTGGGAAATCACAGGGGAGGACGAGGCTCAGAACCACCTCTCTGCCGGGGAAGGTTCACTTTTGCACCGATGGCATTCAGTAACAGGCTCTAAGTGCTTTTTGTTGATGGCGGATAAGGGTGACAGACAGCTCACTCTGTCCTGGTGATTTCCTTTGTGAAAGACTTCATCAGCTCAATCAAGTGACTGCATCATTTAAAATAACACTATCTACTCAGACTATGATTACAATACTGGGCTGATACTCAGTTGTATGCTCTCCACTGGGTTATCTTGTGTCTGTGTTGTCTGCAGCTCATAGAAGCATTGTAGGAAATCACTGTAATCCCAGTTGAGATAAAAGATGAGCAGAGACTAATGAGTCCTGATAAGATTCTGCTGTGAGACTGATACCAAATGTTTTATAGTACAAGTAAAAACTTAGGAGTCATTTGCACAGAAGTGACACAGAGTGCAAGACAAATACTGCTTTTTCATTACATGGGCTTTAGTGGTTACTCATAATTGACCTGCATATAGTAAATAAACCTACCAATCCTTGTTGTATTTACATTTTGATGGTGTGTGAAAGAGAGTGACATTACCAGTCGAGGCTCCAGTAATTACAGCCTTTAATGTTTTACTATAATTGTATATGGATTTTCTATGACTGAATGAGCTTCGTTCTGTAGGGCTTGTTTTGCAAGAATTTGAAATGTTCCCCGTTGACTTTAAATAGAGACATTATCTGAAGCTGACAGTGTTCAAACTGGTTGTGTTAGAATTCACCTTGGACGGGTAATTTACAGATTATCCTGAGTTAATGGATCAGAGTTAGATTTAGTGTTAATTAGCTGCTGCCCCCACAACAGTTGTTTAAATCTCCCTAATTCACTGGGCTGATTGCTTTTAAAATTGCATCATTTACACAGATCCCCAGAACAGCAGGTTTGCACTAAACAAGGGATGCTTTTCTGTTGAGGTTAAACCAGTGGGGCATAAATTACACTGCCAGAGTAAATGATTGTTTTAGGTGACAGATGTGACCTTTTAAGCAGCAATAAATTAAGTGAAATATGTTATAGCCCATGTTGTTCCTGTTCAGGAAAGGTCACTAAACAAACAGTCAGATATGACGAAACTTGGTCACGAGCCAGCAGATAAAAAACAGTCTTATCATCTCTTAAGTCATTCACTCCCACTTTCTTTTATTTGCTTAAAATTGTAGTTGATTTTCATACCAAAAACTTAATGTCATGTCAAAATCAAATGTTAGATTTAGCTTTGGATCGCTTTTCTATCTTGCACTGACAGCTCATTCAGGGAAATTAAATGTAATCAGCACTCAGATCATTTTAAATTGTAATTTACAAAACGAAATTTCTCAAATATGTTTTCAATGAATTAGAAATAAGTAAAATTACAGATAAAAATACAATTTGAAGACATCAATATTTTTTTTATTGCCCTCCTTATTTCATTCTGACATTTCTCAAATGCATACCTGTTAGACATACATCATCATGTGGTGAGAAAGTCAGTTTATAGGACTTTTAAAAAAAAATATTTAACAGAACATATGACCGTTATGAATAAGTATGTCCCATTCTGATTTCAAGAATTGTAAGATATTATAAGTGTATTGCAAAAAGCCATCAAATTTTAATGTATTTCACTACATTACCTTGAAATACTCATGGGAATCTTTACTGTTATTTTTGGGTTTTTTTGGTCATACTCCCAGCTTGAAGCACAATAAAGTCAAACCTTGCTGCATTTAAAATGCAGAACAGTACATGCTGATACATGTCGAAATCATTCAGCTGCCTTCGTCTGCTGTCAAATCATCAGTGCCCCAGTGCCATCTGAAGTCCTTTTCGCTCTTCCACATCCAGGTGTTTTACAGATGATGCTCGGTGCTGTGCATCATGAGTTTTTTTCACTTTATTTCTCTATTTTTCATGTATTTTCTGTCGAGTTTGGTTTCATTTGTTTCCGAGATGCTGTTTATGACATCCTTTCTCCCTTTTAATTACTCTTTTTGAGCTAAGTCTAATCTTCAGGTTTTTCTATACGTGAGTCTTTCTTGTGAGAATTTCTCATAAGAAAACCACCTGATGCATGCACTTTGATGGATGTTGTTGAGGAGTTTTTTATTGACATGGAAAGAATCCAATCATTTCACCCTGGATATCCATGCTTTTTTATGCTGACTTCCTTTTATTCTCTCGGTTTTCACATTAAAAATGTGAAGAAGGTCACATACAAAAAACAATTTTATGCTGTAGTTGCGATGTTTATGTTATACTTAGCAAAGCATGACCAAAATAAGTTTAGATGTTTAAAAAATAAAAACAAACATTTTGAAAGCCTTGGTCTGTTAGCATTCTTTGTTATTTTTCTTCTGTTTAGGACATTTCCTTGACCTCAGTCACCATTCTTCTTCCCACGCTTGGGAGAACAGTTTTTTAAATGTTGCCCAAGTCAGTTATTGTGTTAATCTAAAATCCTTCTATGGCTACATGTGAATCAGGGGGGGACGCCAAGCGTGGTTATATTTATAAAATAGTTCTTGCTCGCTGACCCAAATCTTTATTATGAAAAACTTTGATGTAGTTTGGACTGCACTTTAAGATACTGATACAGTGCTCAGCATGAGTGATTGCAGCAAAGTAAAAAACTCAACGCAATCAGCTGACTGCAATGTTTCATATGTAAGATTGAATTGGAATATGTGTGATTGATCTTGAGACAGTCTGTGCTTGGTTTGAATTTGGCACCATGTAAATAAACTGAATTAGAACTAAATTTAATAAGGTGCCCTGTAAAAGCGTTATACTCAAACCTGTCAGGATTGAGTATACAAAAATTGAGTCATACAAAAATTCCAGGATACATCTCTTTCAATTTGTTTCCCTAATAAAAACCTTGAAAGAATGGGGGCATTTGTATTCATTCTGTCATCATGAATCAATCTCTTCAATTTTTAGAATTGTGTCATACATAAAACAGTGATAAAGAGGGGAATTGGTGTTTGGTAGTCAGAAAGGAGTGGTACAAGGGCTAGTTTATTCATCTATAACAATCTCTGTATATACAGTAGAGTTCTGAAGCATAATTAAGGCCTTCTACATGCAGCACTTTCCATGCACTTCACTTCACATTACTATCCGGCAAGAGAACCACTGAGGTGGAAGTTAAAGTGTCTATGATCCCGATACGCTCAAGCGAAGGCACTGCAGCACAAGGGTGTGACAATTTGATGATATTTGGATTGTGCAAACGACATGCCAGGAGGTTTTCAACACAACGAATGATCAACAGCATAAGATCCTGCAACAATACAGCAATTGACAATGGCTGATGAGACCCATTAACATCTAGCAACAGATGTGTTTATCTTAGTTCCTCAGTTAGGTCCATGTTAACTCTCAAGGCAATAGTCTTCATTGTTAAAGTGTACATTGACTTGCTTTGATTTTTAAGACAAAGGAACCAAACAGTAAAAGTTCAGCTGAATTCTTGCTTATTCAAGTATAAAAAAGGTTCTCAGATTTTCACAGGATTTATCTGGGTGTGTTCGTCAGCAGTGGAGCATTATCTAAAGCCTTGCTACTTAGATTTAGGTTCAGAATTGTAAGGCGAGAGCCACCCACCTTTCCTGCTGTTGTCAAATATTCTCAGTATCATGCTTACAGTGTGGGAGAGGCTGCTTCTGAAATTTTTGACATATTTTTCTCTTATGCTTATTAAAAAGTTCAAATACTTATATCTTTGTCACTAGCAAAAGCCTTCAAAGGCAAGGTAACATTATTTATATAGCAGATTTCAGCAGCAAGTCAATTTAAAGGAACATGTTTAAAGTACAAAAAAGGAGTGCATTGCAGTGTCATGATAAAAGACTAGTAAAGAAAAAATGTACAACAGACTAAATGTATGATGCTCCAGTTATTATTAATCAAAGACAAGCCTTTTAAATCAAGGGTTTTAACCTCGATTTAAAAGAACTCATAGTTTCAGCAGTTTTGCGGTCTTCTGGATGCTTGTTTCAGATTAGAGGACGTGGGCTGAAATGTTGATACAGTGACAACAAATCTTTGATGTATTTTGGTTCTAAGCCATTCAGTGATTTATCACCTAACAGAAGAATTTTAAAATCTATTCTCTGAGCTCAATGGATCCAGTGTAAGGACTTTAGAAGGACTCTATTTTCCTGGTTTTAGTAAAGATGAGAGCAGCAGTATTCTGGATCAGCTGTAGCTGCCTGATTGACTTTTTTAGGCAGACGTGTGAAGACACTGTTTCAGTAATCAGTCCGACTAAAGATAAACCCATGGACAAGTTTCTCCTGATCTTGCTGAAACATTAGTCCTTTAATCCTGGAAATGTTCTTCAGGTGATAGAAGGCAGACTTTGCAATTGTATGTATCTCGGAAGGTTCAGCTCTGAGTTCATCATTATACACAGATTCTGACTCTGGGTCAGATCAGTAGTTTCTAGATGTAACAGTTATGTAACATGTAAAATTATGGTGGACATATACATTTTTCATGCTGGTTTATATCAAACATTTAGATACAATGGTTAAGATGAGTTTCATGCGTCGTGAGACTACAAAGTATTATATAACATCCTTCCTATAGACGTAACAAGGACATTTTCATCTCCAACAATGAGATATTACACTAGTGAACAATTATCCTTGCAAATGCCAACAACAATATAAACAAGATGACGTTAATATCCATTAAAAATCTCTTTTCTGGTTTGTATTCAGTCACTATGACAACCAGCTGTTCTACTGAACTGTAAAGACGACCTTCATTCATGGATGCATTGATGGCAGTAGTTTTTTGGACTTTGGAAATAACTGGTTTTGCTGCACAGTGGAGCAGTTGGTAGCACTGTTGCCTTGCAGCAAGAAGGTACTGGGTTCGATTCCTGGCCCAGGTTCTTTCTGCACGGAGTTTGCATGTTCTCCCTGTGGATGCGTGGGTTCTCTCCGGGTACTCCTGCTTCCTCCCACAGTCCAAAACCATGACTGTTAGGTTAATTGGTCTCTCTAAATTCTCCCTAGGTGTGAGTGTGTGTGTGCATGGTTGTTTGTCCTGTCTGTCTCTGTGTTTCCCTGCGACAGACTGGCGACCTGTCCAGGGTGTACCCCGCCTCTCGCCCGGAACGTTAGCTGGAGATAGGCACCTCCCGAACCCACTAGGGACAAGGGTGTAAGAAAATGGATGGATGGATGGATGGTCTAGCTTTAAACTTAGAAATGCACCAGAACATTAGGATAAATGCTTACTTATTATGCAGAGCTTTCTTTATTGTGTAGATGCTACATGGTGTCAGAAACACCATGTAGCATGATAATCATGACCAATTATATTGGTGAACATTCATTATGCAAACTTCTGTACCACACATGAGATGGACTGGACTGAAAACTATTGATTATTGAGGCCGCTGGAGTCCAGTGAATTCATTTCTTAATAAACTACTTTGAAATTGTTTAAACTTGGTGACATGCTGCATTATCATGCTGACAGTAGTCATTGTAAGATTCATTTTATGACTATCAAACATTGAAGTGAAGTCATGCAATAGATAATGCACACTGACAAAAACTCCAAAGTGATTCCAGTTTTAATCATCAGTTGTCATCAAGTTCTAATTCAACAGCTCCTGAATAAGATTCTTCACTTTTCAATTAGTTTTTTGTGTGAGCATTAGCTTTGTTACTTCAGTCACTTTCATAATGGGTATCTTTTGAAATGCAGCAACACAGTAAAATTATTACTTTGGCTTATGTATACGTGGAACGAAGATATAAAATCACAGATCCTTCTTAGCCCTGTATCAGCAACTATTTCTGACATTAACTTATATTTTTCCTTTGTTTTTTCTTCGTTAATGTCATTGGTTAGCGTTTACTAGCCAGGCCCTGGAACTTAACGAGGAGTAACCAAAAATTATTTAAACGTGTTGCTTCTGACTGGAACTGTTAACAATTTGGACTGGCCCAAGAAGGGCCCCATCTTGATCTTGTTGCTGAATAAGTGGAGAGAGCTAAAGATTAGGAATCTTGGCAGGAGGCCTTCCAACCTTAAAGACTTTGCTTAAATAAGCAAAGTTTATTTGTCAATATACTGATAGAAGTAAAACGTTAGCTAGCTTTTTGTTCAGCTGGGCGTTGAGCACTGCAGTATCAATAACAATGTTTTCATTGATTATTGAGAAGGGGATAAAGTTTCAGTGTTGCATTTTAAAAAAAATATATTTAAAAAACAGATGCATTATTCAGAAATGTTGTACCATTTTCGCTTTTGAGAGTCAAATTTTGTATCCCCAACGACTTTTTGGTTGAATAAAAATAATCCCACCTTTGGTCACCTGTCATTGTGCTGAGTGAAATCAATTCCAAAACTTCCATTGTCAAGATCTGTTTGTGCATATTAAGCTGTTATGAGTCATTGATAGCCTAAAAACATTTTAGAGGACAGAGGGATTAAATAACATCTCAGGATGAACAGCTGATTTGGTGTTTAATTGAAAATATCTTATGTGATTAAAATTATGTGATGGGTATTTAATCCAATCTGCTATGTGAATCCAGCGCTAAAGCAAAGTAAAAGAGCAGGAACAAAAATGCCACAAAACAAACAAACGAACAAAAGAAAAATGCTCCACCACAATGGACGTCTTTTGTTTACTGCCAAATAATGTGCCATCTTCTCTCATGAGTGTGAGCTGCTCCCTCTTCAAGTTCATCATATAAAAATCCGCATAATTAAATTGCTAGTGATCAAAAATTGAGTTCCACTTATGAATGCAACACTGAACATGTTTGTTTTCTCTATGTTTTGATAAAAATATAAAAAATCACAGTCTAATGCTTTCATTTGATCAATAAGGGCTTAAAAGGGTTTTAGAGCATTAAATGATCCTTTTCAGAAATTTGACAAAAAAGATGAATTGTGTAAACGGGTTCTTTCATAGAATTTTATCACTGGCAGGCGATGTAGTTACTACATCTCATCAGTATGCTGAGTGAAGCCCAACACATCCAACACCTCTATTTGCAAAGAAGCCTCTGCAAAATCAAGCACGAGAGGTGAACTTGCTGCTTGATAACTGCCTGGAAATCATTCCACAGGAAAATGAATCATTGTTATTAATCCCTAATGAATGAGGGCATTTCTGAAACTATATTTTGAGTTATTTGTTTTCTTTCACCCCCGCTCAGTTTACAGTTTATTCTGCAGTGGTGTGCTTGACTGCACTCCAGCCATTCATCAAGCCACCGCTTTCCATTATTTGGTGCAGTCAGCTGAAACTGAGAAAGGTTTTTGGGGTGGTAAGCCTCATTCTTCCTCCACTAACTCTCTGTTCTCCTAAACAGAGATATTCTTCATACTGTTTCTCTTATGCAATGGCTCACTGGTCGTTAGATGATTCGGTAAATTTATTTACACAGCTGGGTTTCATTATGCTTACATTTTCCAAAAATGCCCCACAAAAGTCTAATAAAATGGCACAAAGAGAGAAGCTATAAAGCCATCCATGTAAAACCATTCGTCAGTTTTTTCTTACTCCTCCCTGGAGGTGTAGTCTCACATTTTCTGCATACAGAATCAGACCACAAAGCAAACAGAATCAATAACATAAGTATCATATTCTTTGTATCTAATATTGCCCCAGCTCAGATTTCATCAGGCTATGGTCTGAGCTGCATTCTGATAAGAGCCAGAGCTCATCTGAGATGAAATGAAACAGTTTATTGCTAATGTACACTCAACTGCTAGCCATTTTAAACATCTGTATTCATTTTTGCACACTGCACCTGCTGGACAGACTTTATCCCTCGCAGAAAGAAGCAGCATCTACATTTAGTCTGTGCCGTGTGCTAGCAGACATCTGTTTCTATGGTTCCTCTTTAAAATCTAATCATTAAATATTTTGTTTACAGCGAAGATGCAATCTCCTCACCTGATTTACATTTTGACTTATTTTAGCAGTGCAGTAAATATTTGATTCATTGGAAAGCGTCACCTGATTCCTTATGAAAGTTAATGTCACCATAGAGAGATGTGTCAGCAGCATTCTAAATGTGTGAAGCACAGCAAACATCTTGACTAATCTCATGTGTGCTGACATTGTGACTGATGATCAGTGTGCCGGTGGCCCACCTGAGTGTGGACTATAATCTCTTAGCTCATGGTGATATTGCCAGGTTCAGCTTTTACTGGAGTAGCCTTTTTCTACTTTAATCGAATCAGATATATATATATAGTATATCAACATGATTGTCACAAAATATTATTAAGTTATCAGGGAAAGGGGTAGTGGTGCTAAACAACCACATCTTGGAATGATTTCATATTTAAAATAAAAAAATTTACAATAAAAAATGTTTATTGTAAAATTTTTATTTTACAATACAAATTGTAAAATAGTAAAACTTTTAATTGTTGGTGACAAGTTTCATTGTGAAACTCAGTTTCAGGTCAGATTTTGAATATATCAGATTTCAAAGATTAATAGCAGGAGAGAGAAGAGGCCTATGAGAAAGAACGGCAGGTAAATGCTTATAGAGACATTATACATTGATTTTCCTTCTCACTCTGACTTTCCAGTATTTACAAGTTAAAATTTAATAGTTGATATTTAAAAAGAAAGTTATTAGCAATCAGTAGCTAGTAGCTACTGTCTTTTTTTTTTTAAAGAGAAAAGACACAATGCTGCTGTACTGAAATATTTTATTCTGCCAAGCTCAAATGCTGTTTGAGCTTGGCAATGTTTAGAGGATCTTCCAAAGGCACATCCCATGAGATCAGGCTCAAGTTTGATTTTATCGTTTTATCTTTTTGGATCATTGGGGAAGCACATGTTTAATACAGCAGGATTGTTATTTTTATACTTCTGATCAATACCTATGCATATTTGAAGTAGGTACTCATGTCTGGAGTTCTTGTTTTCAAAATTTTGTTGTGCTATTTTGCAGATGATAAAAGTACTTTATGAATTTCATTTGTTCAGGAAATATTGTAATCATTTCATTTTTTATGATACATTGTAAATTTCATCACAGAAAACTGTCGCAATTTTTCCCCGTAGAAAATACATTTTAAAAAAATTAACTACTACTTTATTGGATGTTCAACAGAAACCATTTTAGATGTGACACTGAACTATTTTACTTCACAGTTTAGAATTGTGGCTTAGGAAAAAAAATGAATGAGATTATTGCAATTACTAGCCCTTTTCCTTTAGAGATGGGGTCAGAAGTTTGTTTCTCAGCTGGACTGGGAATGCCTTGGGATTCCCAGTGAGCAGCTGGCACAACTGACCGGGGAGAGGAAGTCTGGGTCTCTGTGCTCAGGCTGCTGCCTCTGCGATCCGACCCCAGATTAAGTGGAAGATAATGGATGGCAAATATCAGCACTTTTTTTAGATGAAGCAATACATCACAGTTTGTTTCATTTTAGCCTTGTCATGATATTATTTTTTAAATTAATTTCAGCAAAAGTCTTCATTAAATCTAAGATCTGGGTGTTTTCTGGATCTTCCTTTCCTGGAGACGTTTTTTTATGCTTGTGTAGTGGCTGGCTCCATGCTAATTTTTAAAAATGACTTCATAGCCAACGCTCCTTTTAATTAGAACCACAGTAGAGGTGCTGACTACCATTGGTCCGTCTCTTTTAATTAGTAGAAATTAAAAGAGACGAAATATTTTAATTACTAGAGATTCCCATGTAACCAGTAACTGTAGAAACTTTTTTTTTGGTAGTCATTTATATATGTTCCATTGTGACGCCACCAGATAAATATTTAAGCACAATCTGCTTAAACAAATCAGATTCCTGATTCATTCCAGAGTCTCACATTCATCCACTCATCCACCACTCTAGTCTTGTTTCCCTTAATACACTTATTGACTCCTGATGTGCCTGTTTATTTTTCTTTTCGGTCGTTGTGCTTTTTCTTTTTGATGCGTTTCGCTTTGAGTTTTCCATCCTGATGCTTTGATATCCTGTTTGATCTATTTAAATGCTTCCTTTTTACAATTTGTCCATTTTGTTGCACTTCCTCTATAAAGGTACAAGCAATCTAAAAGGAGTTTTTTTTTTTCATCCTTTCTACTATTTTGGCTGACAGCTCTCTATTTGGTCCATGTTTCTATCAATCATCCAGCTGTAACAGGTTCTCAATGTCTGCGAGAAGTTTAGGCATGTGCAGCTATTAAGTTTAGAAATGAAAATCATAAGATGAATACATTTTTCTCTCTTCTGAAAACATTAGTATAAAAATGTCTATAAGTTCCACATTTCAAGTACGTAGTTAGACCTGTGCAGTTGAAGCAGGATGATACTCCCTCATGGGCCATTTTTGTCATTTCAGAGGAGACACGTGGTCAAATTCTGACATTTCAAGCTGAATTCTGCCATATGTGTACAACCTAGTTGAGTTTTTGAGACAGCATAGACCAAAAATATATGATTCACCTTTTTCACACTCATCAATTCATTCAGTGACCCTATGGATAGGGGCATTCTCATCCTGGAAGAGACCACTCCCATCAGGATAGAGATGTTTCATCACAGAGTAAAGGTGATCACAAAGAAAAAAACTGTATTGATTTGTCCTGACCCTACCTAGGAGCACAAATGAACCCAAACCATGCCATGTCAAAGAAGCTCTGCGTGATTCTGTTTCTTTCCCCTTTAATTTGTCACCTGTCTGTATGTAGGCAGTGGAGGTGATGATGAGTCTTTGAAGAGATTTGAGCAGTTTGGAAAATGGCTTTGGAAGCCAATAGTATGAAAATGTCTATATTTTCACATAGGTTTGTGGGAGCAGTGGGGTAGATATACAATTCATTATATGATGTTAAACATTTTATTTAATTGTTTTTTTTTTTTTTTACAAATCAGTTCTCACCTTGATATTAACGGGATTTTTTTGTAAGATTGTTTGGCGAAAAAGGCTGATTTTGTTGGCCATGAC
Organism: Brachyrhaphis roseni; assembly: GCA_903066815.1. Lineage (NCBI taxonomy): Eukaryota > Metazoa > Chordata > Actinopteri > Cyprinodontiformes > Poeciliidae > Brachyrhaphis > Brachyrhaphis roseni. The sequence goes on along the minus strand of CAEFZY010028719.1, from coordinate 44,861 downwards.
TGATTCGTAAAAGCAATAAAATCAGTATAAAATCTCCAAGAGGGTGAATATTTTTAGACTTTGATTTAGTCATTCTATTCCATGGTAACTGGGTGAAAATGTAAGTCTGTTGTTCTGTTGGAGGGTAAAGTTCTGCCCCAATGAATCACAGAACTTCCTCTGGGATAACCCTGTATTTTGCTTTACCCTTCCTCCCACCAACTCCAACTATCTTCCCTGCCTCTGCTGAAGCTTCGCCATACATTGATGCTGCTACCACAATGTTTTCTGGTGTAGATGGTGTGTTCAGGGTGTGATGTGATCTGCGTAGTAAATATTCTTATGACATTCTCCTTGCCACTTTTCCATATGGTCAGATTGGTTGAGTGTGTTACTAGTCGTTGTCCTCTCAATAGTTGTTTCATATAGACTATAAAGATCCTCCAGATTGTTAAATGATGGTAACGTACAAAGATCTGTACGTTATCATCGTGGCTGATTCTTTAATAAATGCTCTGATTTTGTGTCTTGTATCCTTTCAAATTAGCCCATGTTTTTCATTTATGAATGAAGACTTGGGCAGTACTCTTGGAGATCTTGAAAGTATGAGTTTTTAATTATTATTTTTTTTAACATAATTCTTTTTTGAAGTCCTCCACAATGTTATCTCTGATCCGTCTAATGTGTTTGTTCTTAAATGTTCTCCCTGAGACTTGTTAGAAAATACACACAAGTAAAATCTGTTTACTAAATTGATTTAATTTCTGAGCACCAACGTGAAGGGAGCTGAATACAAATGCTTGCCACTCTTTTCAAATTTTTATTTTAAAAATAGCAAACTTCGTGTGATCCTCCTTCCACTTTACAATGTTTAATATTAAATTCCATCAAGGTTTGTGGTGCTTACTGGCAAAGTGTGAAATATTTGTGCAGTATAAAAAGTTTTTTTTTTTTTTTTTTTTTTCAAATCTCTGTAAATTCAAATCTGGTTAGCCAATTAGTGTTTTTCAAAGCTGTGTGCTATATGATTATGCAGTGTAGGAGACACGTGTTAATTTCAATAGTTAGTGATTTCATATAACTTTCATGCATGATGAGTGTATGTAAGCATGTAACTGTGAAAACGGTATCTGTAAAACATGTAAAATAAATAAATAAATACTCATACAGCTTTAATAACTTGATTTAGATTGGAAGAATACATAAAAAAATAAGAAAGATTACTAAGCAATCTATTTAAGTATTTAAATCCCTTAAATACTTGATGCTAAACAAATAAATAAGCACATAAAGAGAGTTAACAGGTCTGATGGAATGATTTTCAATCACTGCTCATGGTCAAGCTTCCCCTCACCTCCAGCAGACGATTGGCTTCATCAGTACAATCTAGGTCAAGGAAGATCTACAGATCTTTGGCTCTCCCATCGTCCTCTGCACCCATGTGTGAGTGGGACTAATGAGGCAGACAGCTGCTCCCCAAGCTGAAAGTCCCTATGGTGAACTGTAGCACAGACAATGTCACCTTCAAATCCAGGGACATGGGTGTACCCACGGAAAGCAAAGCAGATCTACAAAAATCCAGAGGAACATGTAAATCTTCTTAGCTTGTCGGTCCTAAACAGCCTCGTCACAAATTCAAGAGCTCTAATGCAACTGTTGCTTCCTGACATGCTTAAAAGGGAAGATTTGGGCTTCAAAAAAAAAAAAAAAAAAGGAAAAAATCACCTCCTTCAAAAGAGTATTAGTTTAAGACGTGATTCTGTAGCTAGGAAGAGTTTAATAAAATGCACACAGGATAAAAATACTCCTGCAATGTAATTAGGGGGACTTTTCTGAGAAGACAAGTACAAATGTGGAATAAGAAGGTAAAATCCAGCAAGGCTGTGTGATTAGGTCTCATTTGGATGTATTCGGCACACTGCAACAAGCGGCTGTTCTGGGGCACGGCAGTCGCTTGGATCGAAGGCCCACGGTGTCTGGGATTATGTGTCAATTTACCACCCAGCTGCAGATCCACACTCTGCAGCAGAACATGACTACCTCTAATTAGGCCATGCTACCAATTAGGTACTTGCAATAAGGCAACACAGAAGGCAGTCTGGGTGACTAACATTTACTATTGTCATGAGAAAAACTAACATCAGTCCTTTAGCCGCGAGGCTGTTTAAAGCTTTGTGTGATATTCTGAGGGAGAATATTGTAACTAGGAGTTATTATGTTAAGGTGTAAAGAAAACTTTGATTTTAGTTTTGAGTGAAAAAGTATAATTTAAAAAAAAAAGATGTTAACGTGCAATATATAACTGGTTCTTGTTAGAGCAATTTTCTCAAGCTGTGTTTTACAAATCCCACAGGGAGCCAGGGTCAGTTCCCCATCACTCAGAATGTGACGGTGGTGGAGGGGGGCACAGCCAACATGACCTGTCGTGTGGATTACAATGATAACACTTCCCTCCAGTGGTCAAACCCTGCACAACAAACTCTGTTCTTTGGGGACAAGAAAGGTGAGTGATATTTCCAAATATGAGGAGGGAAAAAAAATGATGAAATGTTAAGCTGTGATAAATATGTCTGAAGCAGATTAAATTGCATCAGCATCTTTTCAAATTACTTTTTTAAACTCTGAACGTTCGAATGTGTCTCGTCTTTTCAGTCAAACTGTGCCTGTGAGCACAGTTTGACTGAATACACAACAGATGTGATAAAAGGGAAATGCATTCATTACTCCTAATGTCGAAGAAACTTTTGATGTTTTTTTTTTTTCATCTTGTTGATGTCCCAGGGGGCAGACTAAGCAGGAATAGGCTGTTTTTGTATCGCACTTTTGTAATCACGCAGCACTCACTGTGCTGTTTACAACATTGTAGTGCCTGTGGATGTTGAGATGATTGGTCTTAATTAGTGTCTATGCTGCCCTAAATTTGTATTGTTGTTTTGATATCACTCTGATCTGGAAGTAGAGTGTTGCAACCTCGTGAAACATGGCCCCAGCTTGGATGAAACATAACGCACTCTCAGCAGCCAAATCCAATTTAAAGGTGACAAAAGTCTGGATTTGATAAATTAGAATTGGGGTGAAAGGGAGTGTAACAGAGGACTGGTCTTGTAAGGGTCGGGGTGCTCATCTATCAGTGTTTCTCACAGCATATTACCCATTTCATTTCTGCTGTAGCTGCTAATACAATATCATTGGTTCAGTGATTGAAGATGAACTTTCCCTTTGAATAACAATTCATGGGGAAAGGAAGATGCCACAGCAAACCAGGAAAATGAGAGTCCATCTGGTTTGAAGAAATACTTTCCTCCCTCACAACTGATTGGATTTAGTAATGAGGTCTAAGGTGTTTTATTAGATGAAATTGCTTCCAAATACAATTAAATGAAAGTTAACTGAATCTTAAACAGATCCTCTTGTGTGAATAGTGTGGGTGTGCCCTGAGGATGTGAATTGAAGTGGAAATCAAAGAACAGAACCTATTCCTCTCCTAAACATATTATTCTATGTTATAGATTAAGGCAAGTTCATCTTACCCACGAGATAATTCAGAGTGCTTTACAGGAAATTCGCTTGCGTTGTGTCGTTGACTTTACACCAATCCTTCAGACCAAGCATGCATGTAGCGACAGTGGAGAAGAGAAGCTCCCCTTTAACAGGATGAAACGTCCAGTAGAACCTGGCTCTGTACAAGCGGTCACAACTGACTGGGGGCTTGAGAAGACAAAGCTGTATGAACATAAAAAAGGAGAAGAGAGAGAATGGGGAAGACATGTAGCAAAGGTCTCACGGTCAGGAATGGAACCCAGGATGAGGGTAGAGAACTGTAGCCTCTGTATTGGGGCTCGCTCTACTTTTACAACACGCATCGACCTTTGTGCTCTATTTTTAAGGGAAAGTCTTTATTCTTGCAATGTTTGTTTTATGAGAGGAGGCTTATTCTATTATAGACTTTTTGTGGTTGTTAAAATTCAAGCCTCAGTCCTTAACTACACATGGTTTTCTTTCATGCGATGTGGTTTTTAGCCTCTTTGAGTTTGGTTGAGAGCTGAAGTCTAACCATGCATTTTTAGGAGCAAAATCTGTCTTTCCTGGAGGCTCTGTCCACTCACTCATGCATCCTAAGCATACAAAGGGTAATAGCTGTGCTAATAGTATTTGATTTGAGCTAAGACAAGCATATATTGAATAAAAGTGGCCCAAGAATGCAACCTTGAGAGACTTCGAGTGTGATCTTTGTTAATTTGTCAAAACACACAAAGTTGTCCCAGTGTACAGAAGAAGATCTGAACCAAGGTTAGCACATTACGAGACAATTTTACTCACTTTTTCAGTCCATCAGGCACCATGATATAATCAAAACTAGATGAAGAATGTTTCATAATTCCTTTTAGAAAAAACTCATAATCTTTGTTTGAGCTTGAAGAACAAAATGAATAACGCCACTTTGCTCATCTTGTTTAACAATTTATATTACAGGGCAAACTCCTTTTGCTAAGCAATGACGATGACAAAATGAATGCTGTTAATAAGAGTAGAAGTTGACAGAGCTAAGTGTGGGAACATTTCCTCTCCGTCTCCCACAGCCAAATAAAAAGCTTTATTGGCACAACAAATGCGATGCCTGGGAGGCTATCAGGAGAAATGGGAGGCATTGAACGACACAAGATTCATATGTAGAACAAAGTGGGACACCTGGAAAGATACTTCTGCTGTGCCAAATCACCAGTTAATTGCTTGGCATAGAGCTGCAACTATCCTCTTACTTGTTTTGGCCTCTTGTCGAGCCAGTGAAGAATGCTGCATTTAACCTCATGCTGACTTGAAACTGTTGAGTTTAAGGCAGCCCTATTCACTTTCTGTGATAAAAATCTGGTCAAGGATTGCTGTCACTGAGTAGATTAGATTATGGCAACAATGATGCATTACCCTACTCTCAGTTTTAATATTTTAAACTATCTGTATTTGCTAGATACATATCATTTTTTCTGTTGCTTCCAGTCCTTGTAGTTTATCTGTCCATGTTGTACAGTTGTTTTGAATGACTATAACAGTCCCCTTCCGTCACTTAAGAAAGATTCAACACCAAAGGATTTTTACACTTCTGTTGTGTGGTTCTATATGCTAATGAAATGATTGGGATTTAATTTTTTTTTTTGATCTACTTGATCTTATTCCCTCTAGCTTGGTATGAAAAATAAGGACAATTGCCGTGATGTGCTTTTTACGTTAAGAAAAGGTTAGAGTGAGGAGTTTTAACATCCAACCATCCATTTTCTTTCGCTTTATCCGGGGTCGGGTCGCGGGGGTAGCAACTTAAGAAGGGAGGCCCAGACTTCCCTCTCCCCAGCCACTTGTTCCAGCTCTTCCGGGGTATCCCAAGGCGTTCCCAGGCCAGCCGAGAAACGCCTGGGAACGCCATTTAACATGCTGCTCTTTCAAATTGCCTTGGGACTAGTTTCCATTATTTCTAAAGTCATATGATAACATAAGATAACATTTTATCTTTGACTTGTCTATAATTTGTTCAATTTTGAACTAGGTGGCTATTTTTGCAAGCACAAAAAGTAGCTTTTACAACAGCTTCTACAACTTGACCAATAAAATAAATGGCCAGAATTACAACTTCTCTTCATCAAATAAGCAAAAAGATTATTTGTTGAAAAAGAAATGTATATTTTTTAAAGATAATTAAATTTTCTTAAAATGAAAAATCTGCTTAGTGAACCTCTTGGTCACCAAATACCATTGAAGACAGTAAGTAGCTTAAAAGTGAGGCTGATTTGTTGTCTTTAAAGGGGCCTATTATGCAAAATTGACTTTGTGCTAATTTTTGTACTTCCATTTGGGTCTCTACTGTTTCTAGAAACAGTCCAAGCACTAAAGAAAACCCCACACAGCCTTTTTTATGGCCATCATGCAGTCATGTTTTGTGTTGACTGCAATAAACATATTTCCCTTTTCTGCTTCTGGAGTTGGAAATCAAATATGTATGGTTGTACAATTGCACATCTGTTTCATTTTCATTTTCACGTGCATAAAGTGCAAGTGTAAACATTGAGTTTGGAGGCGTGGCCAGCAGCAGCTTATTTGCGTTAAAGTGACAGAACCCTAGAACAGTTCATTCTGAAAGGAGTTCAAAATGAGCAGAACTGATTATGTGAAATCTTCTTATCTGAGATTGATTTCTGTGCAAAAAATGTAATGCATATATTTTGTATTGCCTATAGACTCATGCCAACTTGTTTGGTAGGAAGCATGGTAGGTTCCCTTTAATAAACACAATACTGAATGAGTGACTTTAACACAGATTTCAATTTGAATTCATATTCTTATCAGGTCAGATCAATTTTTACTTGAAGAATACAACTTCTCCGGAAAAGGAGTTTCAGCTCCAAGCAGTTGTGCCAGAGGCTGAAACAAGTGGTGACAATGATGACTGTCAATCAATTTCTATTTAGATTTTTTTGATGTTTTTTATTTTTTATTTTTTTTCATTCTAATATCTATCTGCCAATTGTAAATTCTGTGTTTGGCTGCTCCTAAATTATGCCAGAACAGCAGGCATAGAGATATAATACAAATGCACAGCTATGTTCACCACAGACTTACTGGGGACTATTTCTTTTTTCACTGATGCTACATTCACTACAGCATACCTCACTCTTTGAGCAGTATTTACAAACAGACCTTGGATTATGTATTGTGACAGTCTTACAGGTCCCACTTCAATGCACAGTTGATTAAAAAAAAAAAAGAAAATCTGTCTATAGACTGAATAAGAAGTCTGTTTTGTAAACGGCAAATTAAATGCTACCCTTTGGATGCTGTCTTTTATGGTACCTGCATCATTTCCAATCAAAACAAACGTCTTAGAAATTTAAGGAATACCAGAATTAAGCAAATGGTCATTAAAGCTGATTGTACTAAAGAGAGATCATTTTGGTATCCCAGAATTAGCTTAGCTTTCTGTAATTTTTATTTTTTGAAAGTATTAACTGACCTCAGATGTCACATGAGATCATGGCTTAGAATCTCTCTGCATATTAATCTAACGGTCAAGATATTCCTCGTTTTATATCATGCCAGCTTTCTCCTTGGGCTGCTCAGTCTCATCCATTATGTATTTCCAATTCTAGGTTGAATGTGACCACCTCAGAGGTTTCAGATCACACTATGGCAAATAGCTGGTTCCTGTACAGACTTGAGAAAACAGAGATAAATTACCGTAATAGTTAGGCCATTGCTTCCCTCATACATTAGGCCAATTAGTGGTCACCACTGCTTTGGTGGGTTGCTCTAATAAAAAAAAAGTAATTCAGACCATATGATTTTGTTGAATTATCCCTATTTTAAGTCACCACTGTTATGAGTTATTATTACTGAGCAGTACAAATGAGAACAGAACTGTCCTCTGCTGTCTTCATTATGATTTATTTCACTCTGGCTTCTGCGGGGAAAGGATAAAATGCTCGTGAGGCTATAGAGAATTGTAATGACATTTCAGAAGGCATACAGAATCTTTTATCAGATATGGTGAATATGAATAATACACTCATTAAAAACATTCTGTGGGATTCAAGTGGAAGGGAGATAACTAATTTCATCAACATCATGTGTTGCAATGTGGAGATGTCTAGCTATTTAAACATTACATACATATTGGAGATTTATGTCAAGCCCCAAAGTTACATCAACGTTCTTTATTACATTGTCCATTTCTCTATTTCAGTCCCATCTTTTCTTAGTTCATGGTTCATCATTCATGACATTTAATTGGGCAACTCAGAATGAATCATAAAGGTCACAAAGCAAAATTGATCTTAATTGGCTTGTTGTAATCAAAATGCTGTTATGTGCTAAATGAATGCTCTAATGTGAGCATTAAAACATTCATTAGCTTGAGAGAATGAAGGATAATTACCAAGGATGCAATTACAGGCGTGAGCACCAGTAAAAGCACATTTAAATCACAAATCTAGTGAATACACAACATTCGTTGTTGATTTTAAGTCTTTGAAAGATTTTTCACTGGTAAGAAGCCGTGAGTCTCTTTCTTAAAGTGGTGTTTACTTTTCAGTTAATGTTTTTACAAGGAGCAAAAATGCTGAAAAGGGCCTCATGGCCAGGGCTAATGTCTTCCTTAAAGGACTAATGGGCTTTTAAGTATAGTATTTTACTTCTAGCTTCACTGAAATGTGAATTTTCTATTATGGCACCGTGCACTCTGCACTGACTGCTAATGTGAAGAACAACAAAACACTGAATCTTTTCTGACATATAATTTTCATATATTATTTATAATAACTTTTTGAAATAACTAAGGATTCTGAAGAAATTCATGTTTACTTGGGGAAAAGCCAAGTTCTTCTTGTGTGTCTCTTTACTTGTGACTCACTTCTAAACATGCAAAAGTTAAAAGATTTGAGTAATTTAAGAAATTAAAAATGTACTTTCATTTGACCATCAAGCAAGCGTCCAGTCTTTTTCTTCTTATGCTTGACAAGATGCTAATGACTTTTCTGATTCAGAACTGGCTTAAAAAGCCTGTATCACACACCATCCCTTGTAAACTCCCCCACAATTTAAATAGGCTTTTCTTCCAAGTCTATCTTGCTTCTTCCACACTGTTTCCTTTCACTTAACTTTCCAGTAATGCTAGGATACCACCAGCTTGTTTTGCAATGAAGTTTTGTGGTTTACCGTCTTTGCTGAGAGTTTGTTACTTCCTGCTGGACATTTCTAAAGGCAGCCATCTTCCCCACTATAATATAGGCCTTTTCATATCCATAACATATCCAAACATTACATTTATGTATTAAGAGACTATTATTTTGTAATTTATGCAACATGAGAATTTTCTGAAAATGTTGGTTTTCAATAGCCATAGAGTGTAATCATCAAAATTATCCGAAAAAAAAAACACTTGGAAAATATCAGTCTATGTAATGATTGTGCAAAAAAAAAAAAGAGCTCCCCTTTTAACTGATTGCTGAAATAAATATAAAAAATCGGCCTCAAATTGTACAATTAAGCTTATATATTAAGGATCTGAGAAACACAAAAATATTTTCAGTCTCATTGCCTTCTCTCTGAATCAGGTGTATGTATAGCCATAAAAAGATTTCCTCCTTCTTTGGTATAACCGCTTCAAGCAGTGAAAATTAGTCTAATTTGAGTAGCATCTGCTCTGTGGGATTTCTGAGCAAGCAGGCAGTGACAATGGCCCTCTGGAACAAGGCTCTTTCCTTCTGTTAATTGTAGCCACATGTGTGGTGCAGAAGAGCCCCCTGCCTGCACCACTATATACTTGGAACTTGTCCAAAATCACCCACACAGCCACCAAGCGAGCACAGCCAGCAGCAAACACCCTCTAATTGCAAAGAGTGGAGCCCATGGATGGAAAGCAGGCAGGGGGTGCTTGCCAGGATTCTGTGTTCTTGCTGAAGGACAGCTAGTGCTTTCACATTTTGAGACTAGCTCAAAGTGGTAATAGGCCATGTAAAAATGGTGACATGGGAACACAGATGTAAAATATTTTGACTGAACCTGACAACTCTTTGTTTGGCTCCGAGTCTAATGGATAGACTTAAAATATATTTTTTTCTGACTAGGCTTTTAGAATATTCTTCATATTTAAGTAGCTATAAACAATTTTTAACACTTGTGTGATAAAAATAAAATGAATGTCATGTAATTTTTGATATTCTTGATTCTATGTCTCCAGCTATCTAAAGGCAGACCAGATTTAGAAATCTCAAAATACATGTCATTCCTACTGTATTTAATTATTTTGATATTGCCATTTTTTTTTCTTGACATACTAAAATAGAAAAAAGTTATATCTTTAATGGTTTAAATTGAAAAAAAAAAACAATGAGCCAACAAAATAATGCCTGATGTTATGTGGAAATAAACTGATATGTGGAAATGATTTTTAAACAAATAAAACCCTCATGTTAAATTATGCATAAGGAATGTAATACTTTTTATATTGGAAATGGTGTGGTCATAGTGTTTGTTTTCTGACGCACAGTAATGTTATGTAGGCAAAAAACAAAAACAACAACTATCATTTAGTCTCTCTGGACAGACTTTTGCTCACATGTTTGCTTTGTGTGTGCTTCATTGAACAGCTGTCTTAATAATGAAATTAAAGTACAAAAAGTTGGACTTTTACCTAAATAGGTTGCAGTTTGTTGTGATGAATTTTATTTAGGGCTAAAAGAGTGAAAAGTACTTCATATAAATAAGCCCCACACTTTTCACACTGGAATAACTTAATTTGGAAAGGATGATTTCATTCTTCCTTGTTTTGTTTAAAAATTAAAGTTTATTCTGTAACAAAATGCAAAACAGAAAACCAATCCGTTGAGCATTAATGGTTTACAAGGTACTGTGGTAGGTAGAGCTAAGTTCTGTTGGGAAAATAAATAAAACATTACATGCAAACCGGGGCAATAAGTTCAACTGATCTGAGACAACCTTGGGAAGGCCTCCATCACAAAAGATGCACTGCTGCCATGTCATTTAGCTGCCATGCTACAAGGCTGGAGCAACACAAGGCCAGGGTGCAGATTTATGTTTCTGCCTAAGCAGAATGAACAGTAGCAGAGCTATCTAGGGTTTAGGGGGAAATGAACCTTTTCATCACACTGATTTCCCAAAGTACCTGGAAAAAAAAACTTTGTCAGCCGTGGCATTTGGGTCTGATTGTGACGGATGTACACACACCCTGGGCCCTTTGTCAGGATTGGATTCCAGTAGTTTGTTGTCCTGGTCTTATGATATTTGAGTAACAAGCAATATTTGTTTTTGAGTTGTACATTTTATTCGATCAATATAAGCTTTTACTCATTTGGTTTTAATGCCATTGGCTTTTCAGCAAAATAGCGTCCGTCAACCCCACCCTTTTTAAAGCCGTAGGTTTGGGGTTTTGTCTATGAGATTAAATATTTCAGCAACTGACATTTGGATATATTTCAGTTCTGAATAGTAATGTGATGTTCATGAATTACAGAAAATGAGCTCAATCCTTTTAGCTTTAAATGTCACTTGAAATTATCAACCGTCTGTATTGCATTGGGTCACTCCTTGGTATTTAAAAACAGACACAGCATCAATTGAACAGCAGACATTGATAATGGGCCTTTTTAAAGCTGGTGACAGAAGAGTATGATAAATTTTAGCTTTATTTTTCCAATGAGAAACACCTACAATGAAACTGAGAATAATATCTTACTATACCAGTAAGATCCTGGGAAAATTGTATTCTGTAAGCTCTGATACCAATGTAGTTCTGTTGAATTATATGTTTTTCACAGTGCCTTCATTTTTAGTTAAATATGCCACCAGAAGTTTAAAAACAATGGAAATAGTGTGTGGCTATGTATACTCATAAACTCTACTGTTCTGTGAAAGCCTCAGATATTTGTTAAAAACATATCCAAAGCTTTCAATTGGACACTGTTTATTTTATCATCTGAAAGTTAAAAGAATTTGGCACAATTGCAAAAATAACAAGTCCAACTAAGGCAAAAAGCTGGTTAAGGAGAGCACCAAGCAGAGGAACAGCTAAGAAAACCATGGTAACTCTAGGGAAGCTGCAGAAAGCCACAGCTCAGGTGTTGACAGTACAATATGAATCTTACATTCAAAAAATTTCAAATAATTTAGTTTATATCTGTAAGAGCGACCAGAAAAAACAACAACAATTCTTTGTTGAAAAACATGAAAAGTCATGTTTTTATGTAGGGACATAGTGAACGTCTGAGAAAAGGAGCTCCAGTTAGATTGGACCAAAACTAAACTGTTTGACCTTTGTGCCAAATGGAGTGTTTGGTGAAAATCTAAAACTGCACTTCACCTTGAACCCACACTTCCCACCATGGGTGATTACTGCTGTGGGGATGCTTTTCTGCAAGAAGAAAACTGGTTTGAGATCACAAGGAATGGAAAAAAACCAGGTGCAAGAGACTCGAGCCTGAGGCAAACACCCTGAACATCCACAACTAGACTGGTATGGTATATATCAGGGCATAACTGTGTTTTAGAATGTCCTACTCAAAGTCCAGGCCTTAGGCCACTTGAGATAAATCTTGAAAACTGATGTGAACAGATGCTCTGCGCTATTTGAGCTATTTGCAAACACAATTTCAGTCTAGATGTGCAAAGCTAGTAGAGACAACCCCCGAAAGACTTGCAGGTGTAATTGCAGTGAAAGGTGGCTCTACAAAGTACTGACTCAGGGGAATTGAATGTGAAGGCACACCACAATGTGTTAAAAACATGAATACTTCTACTAGGCACTGCATTGCCACTATGGAGTACTAAAATTACAAATAGCACAACATTGAACCTGTGTGTGTAATTATCAAAAATGGTACCTGTTTTTATTGGAACAGCAGACCAAAGGGAGTGTGCTCTGCATTGGGGAGTTGCACTGGCATTTTAATCCTTGTTGACAGCACTAAGAAATGTGTTGAAACAGATATAATTTCATGCTGATCACACCTACTGGAAGAAACTGCAAATGTTTCATGCAAACGCTTACAAGTTACTGGCAGTTCATCGCAAAACAAAAACAGCACCTTTCCATCAACAAATCTGTTGGAGAACACAGAAAACATTTAGCAGCATCTCAGAAAGGTGTTTGTGCTTCCAGGAGCGGGGAGTTAAGAAGGAGAAAGCTTGGCTTGTTTCTTTCTGTCTTTCCTCCATGTGTTACAGAGATAGAGGGATATAGGCCGAGACAAGCGTATCATCTCATTCACAGGTTTGATCCTCCCAGGCCATAATTCCATATCTTGAGTTGCTGTGCAGCGTTTGCTAAGACCTCATCACCTCTCCAGCTTGTGGATCCACCAAACACTTTACTGTTTTCTGCCGAAGCCTTTGGGCAATTTTAGGCTGCATTGTGAGGGTGCTTAACTACAAGCAACAGCTTTGTTTCAGAAGGCTGCTTGCTACAGCAGTACTGTCAAATGTTTGTTTTAAACCCCGTAGCAAGTAATGAGGTGGCTGCCCAGTGGCAAGGCTTTTTATAAATTTGAATTATTGCTTGAAGATTTAATTTATTTACATTGCTCTTTATTCTTCAAAATAAAAATTTAAATCTCCATTAAGAAACTTCTTCTAGGCATTGGTCTTTTGGTCCCCTTTAATGCATGTCATTATATGATAGCAATCATTACATGTAATTAAGGATAAAGAGCAGCCTTTCTGATAATTATCTATTTTCTGTGTAAAACCTAATAAGCATGTCAGCCCGTTACATTTTTTTGTAATTTACATCTCTGCTGTTTTTGTATCTTTGAAATCAAATGCCAGCTGTGACCTACTACCAGTCTTAAATCCTAATCAGCAACCTTCCTGCTGCATTTTGCCAGATTTTCTCTTTGGCGTGCAGCACAACAGAGTTTAAATTACCTTAAATGGAAAATAAAATCCCAGGAGGGAGCTGGCCAGGCCTAAAGGGACTGAGGATTAAGAATGTGTAATTTATTCAATGAAGCCACTTTGCTTCCTGCCCTCTGTGGTTGCTCACTTGTACTCATACAGAAGAAGAAGGTTATTCTGAATTTAATAGTGTAAAAAGGGATAAAAGGTACAGGCTGACCTTACTCAGTTAAGACATGTAGCTTTTGTAGGTTTTTGTATGTAGTTCAATGAGTGATGAATTCTGGCAAGGATGTAGAACATTAAAAGTAGCTTATAGATTTGCTCAGACTTAAAAATCAGTTTTGATTTTTCTTTTTTTTTTTTGCACCAGTATTTTTATGGAGAAAATGTTAAAATGAGTAGTATAACCAGATGCTCACAAATATTTTGTAAAAAGAGAAAAAGTTTTTTTTTTTTTTCTCAGTGTCTGAAATTAAACCAGACTATTTTTATTCTGTTTTAATTCAGTTAAGACTATCAAAATTATTATTATCAAAGGCAAAAACAATTTCTGTTGGATTTTTTGAAACCCAAGTCAACTTTAGAGGTTTATATACATTTCCTTAGTGTTTGTTAGAATTGTCTTTTAAACTTTCTAACTGGGATCAAATATTTCAGATATGCTTCCCCAACCCTCTCACGATAGTTGCTGGGATTTGGGCCCGTTTTTCTCCTATCAGAACTGGTTTAATTTTTAAATCCTGTGTTAAATATTTTCACAGATTTTGACAGGGATATTTTTCTGGGGCTTGGCAGATATATATTGGCACACATTCCCCAGTAAAATGGATCTGTTGACTTCCATGATTTCACACCTGTAAAGGAACATTAAAAATGAGTTACAAAGCACCAAAAATTGATATCACAATCATGTCCATGATGAATGTACGGAAACTTTGTACTGGAGCTGTAGCTTGTCTGCTTATAGACAGTAATGAATTATTGCGCGGCTATGGTTCTACAGTTTAGAGGTTTTTAAATGAATTTGTCTTTTACCACTTTATTTGGAGACTGTTGTCTTTGACTGTGATAGCAAATGACACAAGCAGAGCCAGTTGCAACAGTTATAAATTAAAACCAAGAATGTAATTGATTATTAAAATAAACAGAACTTGAGCGCTAAGTTTTTGCTGCTGTTGCACTTCAGTGCACTGCTCTGACACTTTCTGTACTCGCCGTGATTGTAAATAAGCTTGTCAGCCTAGAAAGCTAAACAACTATTTTTTTAAATAGGTTAGGACAGAGTTTGCTCAGCATTGTTCTGGTAAAGGTTACAGAAATCTTGCACAGTATCGCTACAGCTGCGGTTGCCAGGTCTATATAGGTTTCCTAATCAGTGAGATGTGTCTTTTTCTCTGCTCTTTTTCATTCTGTTTCTCTTTCCTGTCAGCGCTGAGGGATCACAGAATTGAGCTTGTACGAGCCACGTCACAGGAGCTCACCATCAGAATCAATGACGTCAGCCTGTCAGATGAGGGCCAGTATACATGCTCACTCTTCACCATGCCTGTCAAGACAACCAAGGCCTTCCTCACTGTTTTAGGTGAGCATGACCAGTTTTTCCACATGCTTCCTCCTGCACTAGATTTTTCAAATGCACGTTTTAAATTATGATGTAATTATGGTATCTATAAGCATGATATACAGGAGTATATCCAAGAAACAACTAGATTTTAAATTCTATTCTTTATGGAGGGAGCAAGTAAAGTGTTTTAAGGTCTCTGGGCACAGCATTTTGGATGTACTGCAACTGATTAAGAGCTCTATACCAATTCAATAATCTAACTAAATGAAAACAAAAGCATGCACCAGTTGCAAAAGAATCCTGGAAATGATGCATGTGATGTTATCAAAGGACGATATGGATAACTAAACTTAAATGAGTAGCAATTAGTAAATTAGTGCTCCACATGTATTCAGAATGCTAATCTTGTTTATGCTCCAATCCACCACAGGAGTGCCAAGTCGGCCAGAAATCACAGGATTTACCAAGCCAGCCATGGAGGGAGACGAAATCACCCTGACATGCATCACATCAGGTAGCAAACCTGCTGCCAACATTCGGTGGTTCCGAAATGACAAGGAGGTCCAAGGTAAGCCTGTGATATGGATTTAACAGAGAACTGTATCCTCTCTTACAACCTGCACTCTCTGGGAGACATTCATACTGTCAAGTCATTCAACTGCTGCAATTCCTTTGTGCTCATATTCATGCTCCGTTACACTGGTCTGGGCATTGCTGCTGTCCTTGTAAGCTGACAGATGTCACAGAACTGGCCACATATGGGAGATTTTAAAGCGCATGATGTGGCCCTGTTTTGTGGGCTGTGTTTTAGAATGAAAGTTGTACAATTGTGTGTGCTACGGATTTTGGGCGGGAAAAGTTACCTTGCAGTGGCTTAGGGCCAATTTATAAGGATGTTGACTCCTGCGCATAATCCTTTTTTTGTGATCAACCTGCACAAGTTTCTTTTACACATGCAAATTATATCAAACTGATTAACTGTCGGAATTCAACTTCCAGGTTTACATATCACCTCTGTATCAATAATAAATAATAACTGGAGTTGTTTGAAGCAGTTTCTTATGTGTATTCCTGTTTTTACATTTTTAATGATGACCTACCCACCTGTTGATGAAGGTTACTACACTATATACAACATATTATAGTTGATTAAGTATTATCTGAATTAATCAGAATATATATCATCATATGTCATGCGACTTTGAAATTGAACCGCTTATAGGACTTGATCTACTAAGGTGAGTGAATATTCATCAATGCAAATGAGCATCTGCATAGCCTAGCATGAAATTAAGTAATGTTGACATTTGAGTAGCACCTGCAAGTGTTCTACTGCTGTAATGCAAAAGTGTGTGTGACTAGAAGATGCATTTTTTTTATGTGTGCAAATAACTTCATGGAAGTCTGGTTTAGCTTGTAATCAGAATTATGTATGCTGTAGTATCAGATGGGAAGAAATGCAATATTAGAGCATTGTTTACTTAAGCTGCAAAGGTTTGTATACATGAAATTTAAAAAAAGCTATTCTGCGGCTGGAAAAAGTGCAGAAAGAAACCCATGTGCAAATTCAATACTAAAAGATTCATGACCAGTTGGTCCCCAGCTTAATGACAGAGCCGTTGCTGTACAGAGATCTTTAATACAATGGCGCTTTCTGTGGAGGTTCTGTGTGACAGTTGCTCTTTATTGAAGATTTGCACCAGAGAGCTTTTTCTTGGTGGTTCTGTCTGTGTCTGGCCAACATGGCATGATGATTGATGGGAAAAGAGCTGGGATATGAAGTTTTCCTGTTGGAATGACATGCACGTAGCTTCCTGAAAGGCCAGTGGAGAGCTGGCTCACAGCAACACAACCAGACACGCTGTCCATCTCCAGAGGCACTCAGATGATCTCTTTTGTACTTCAGAGTTATAAAATGCACTTTAGGATAAATCATTTAACCCCAGAAATCTATGCTGGTATATGGACATACTTTTACTGAATTTACTGCACATCTAAAGAATGAAATGGTACGTACGCCTGGGATAAGTAAACTCCATAACTCTAAAAATAATCAGGCTCCACGGATCTGCATCAGACTGGTGTCTTGTGTACAGATGTTTTATTAGTTTTACTTGGGTGCACTGGGTTTGATGCCGCTGGGGCAAACAGACTTGTGTGCACCTCACAAAGAGTGATAGAGAACATTGCAAAGACTGGAGGTCTTGACTTAAATACCTAATTTCCATGTCAAAGTGTCAAAGATGGGGAATGTCAATCAGTGCTCCAGGATCTAAATCTTTTGTAGGCTTCGCATTAAAGCTTTCTTTGGTGTGCATATATGCTAGGAGCAGCATGTTTTGCCACTGGTTCTTCTGTGGAAGATCATTGCCACCAGTGTCTGCTGTCAGTCAAATGTTTCCCTGCGGTGTGGGGGAGACCAGCCTCTATTGCTCCAAGACGACTGCAGGTGTAATAGCTAAAAGATGTCATATTTATTTCATGCTCTGATAATTTGTTTTTCAAAAATGTATATTAGAAGCACACAGCCTTGCAAATCTCAAAGTGCAACTGTCATCCAGAGTCAAGTAATTTGTTTACAGGGAGCCGAGCAATACAAATTTCTTGTGCCACTGAATGACAGCTCTGCTTCAAATTGTAATCTGCTGATTAAAAATCCACCCACCATCACTCTGTTTGCATACGCAGTTTCCTTTCCTTTGTGACAAACAGATGAATTCCAATTATCTATTCAAGGCAAGGAAAGTTCTTAAGACATTAGAATTCAGATAATGAGAAACCATGTTATCACGAATTTTATATGAAATTCAACTTTGATCAGTTCAGCTACTTTTTTTGAAAGGAAAAAGAGAGAAAGAGTGATATTATGTGGTGTACAAGACCAAGGAGTATAACTTCAGTTTATTTATTTAGATTTTATGAAAGATATTAACTTACAGCAGTTCATAATTATGAAGTAAGAGAGAAATAAAGGTTTCAAAGGTTTTACAAATAAAAAGTCTGACTTTCATCCCAATAGCCACCACCTCCCCTTTTCTGAGTCAGTATTTTTGCTGCATTTCCAGGTTCAAGTCTTTTGGGATATGTTTCCACCAGCTATGCCATCTAGAGACCCACATTTTTGCAACCTTCTTTCAAAATATTTTAAGAGTGGTCTGATTGGTTGGAGAGCTAATCTGAACAATCATTTAAATGTGTAATCATAAATTCTCAACCCAATTTACCACATTTACCACACTTGATAGCATTTGGAATTTCTTTCTTCTAAACCATTTTATTGTAGCTATAAAATCAGGATGGTTGGACTCCTGAAATGTTCACCTCAGTTTAAAGTTTTTCCCAGCTGGATTGTCCAAGAAGTAAATAGGTCATCCTGTACTTGATTTTATCCATCTCCCCTTCAACTCTGAACTGTTTTTTTGTTGTTGTTGTTGTTGTTTTTTTGTAGCTGCAAATCATCCATTTATCATCTTTTAGTTATATCACTTTTGTATAAGGCCAGATGGAAAACTAGTCGTCATGGAGTTGGGAGTTCTGGATTCTGGATTCTTTCCTGACACTTCACAAAGTGTGGTAGGGCGAGACAATGTACCCCAACTGGCCTATTATGGACAGCAAATGAAATACTGTATAACAAGATCTTTCACAATTAGTTTTGGTCATAAGATCTTGGAGCTCTTTTAAGTCAATCGCTGAGGTGCTAATGCTCTGATTACAGGCATGCTTAAATTTGCCAGACTGTCGGTCCTCTGGCCTCTTGGGCGTTGGTTGAAAGCAGATGCACCTGGGCATATTCCTGTTTTTTACGAAAGCTGGCACGACATGCTCTCTGGCGATGCCAGCAGCCGCCTTGAAACAGGCTGACAGCTTCTCTGTTGCAGCTCCAATGCTGCAGGCGGCTTGACAAAATGAAAGTAAACACTGCAGAGATTTCTGTTTTATGCCGCAGAGACACTTCCTTTACCATCTCTGTGCTGATACGCAAAATTCAGAATATTCAACTTTAGATAAAAGTCTTGTCATTTTGCTCTTTTTTAATTGTAGAGGCTTTTTGGGACTATTGCTATTACTTTTGCATTTGTGTGCTGTTTCAGGTTCTTATTAACTGAAATAAATAATTTTCTGAAATTAGGATATTGTAAAGGATATTAAGACTTTAAAATTCCAAATCGTTGTACTGAAGAGACTGTAGCTGCAGTGGTATGTGATGGAGCAGATCAGCCCAAGTTATGAGGGTGTTGCTGGTCTAGGTTTCATTGCAAATAGGTTTTAGTCTTTAAAACTTATTTGAGGTTTTTGTTATGCATGTTATAAAAAAAACAAAGCAAGTTTTCATGATATGTCTACCCCTAACTAACATATACGCCCTCTAAACAGAGAGTGAGGGCAATTTTCCGGCAAAGGCATAAAGATGAGTGAAAGCAGTGTGTTTTACTGCTCTCTGGGCCACTGAATAAATATAAATGTGATCACGGTCTCTCGATTAATAAATATCCTGTCATGATTGCGTAATGCGCTCCTTTGGGTTTTTGGCAGGATTGTTACATCAGACTCCAACCCATTCTCAAGTCATTTGCAAGTTTTAATCCAGAATTAAAACTTAAAATTTCATCAGTGGGGTGTCTTTTCCCACTGATGAAAGACACCCCCACGGCATGATGATGCCTCCTCTGTGTTTCAAGGTGAGAGTGATCCATCAGGATGTTAGTTTTACACATACTATTTTGCAAGTTGGCAAAAAAAAATGCTTTGTTTCGCAAGTTTTCTGTGTCTACTAAATATGCATGCTGTCCTCATAAAATAAATTCAATTTTGCGTTTGTAATGTTACAAAATGAAGAAATAACAGGGAAACAAAACTTTCCTTGTTAAATTGTTAAAAAGGGAAATATTAAATTATATTTCAAAACTGTCAGTTGTGGAGAAGAACATTGGAATGCTATTTTCCTCTCTATCTCCTTTGAGGGAGAGAATCTTTGGCCTCTGAAAGCTGAGGCGAGGAAGAGAGAGAAGAGAAAAGAGAGGAATGTGAGCGTTGACTCGGTTGGTTGAGTGTGTTTGCTCCTCTAGGACCATCTCTCAAACATCCCACTCAAACAAAAACACACACTTCACCAGAAGACTGGGGGGAATTTTTGCAGTTGTTGTCACACTTTCACATATTCTTTTGTTTTGTTTTAGTTTCATTCGCAGATGTTCACTTTTCAACAGTTCTAGATGCTGGTACTGGTTTTGGTTGACTTTTGAAGATTTCTTCATTGTTCGTGCATCCAAGATTGAAATTTTTAAAATTTCTGCGTAGCCTTCACCCAACACTTAATCTGGTACTGTCACAGATCTCATTAAACAAAGAAAAAAATTACAATTAGTAAGGGGCGGTAACTCTTCAGACTGATTTGATAGGTCAGATTTTTCAGCTCAAATGTGGTGGTAACATCGAAGTTGGTCTGAGACAAGAAGAACAGGAGGTGTAGGTGGATGAAGAAGAAGATAAGGAAGAGGAAAGGAAAAGCAAACTTTCCTTTGCCTTAACTTCTTACAGATGGGTAGATGGAACGTGTTTTATTTCTCGGCAGGTTGTTTTTATGCTGGCCCGCAAATAAATGGAAATACAGCTGCCATCAGAGCTATGTGCTCCCTCAATTAAAATAAGCACTGCAGTGATTACTTAACATGCTCCTCATGGGTTTTGTCAGGAATGTGATGCCATATTGGAGGTCCACCTTTCTGCAGGACGAAGGCCCTGAACGTAAAGTCAGTCCTGCAATAAAAGAGTGTTTGTCTACCACACACAATCAAAGTAAAATCTATTGATGTTTGTCATGAAGGGACAAAATGTAGAAAAGTTTAATGTTTTTAGCACTTTTACACAGCACTGCATTTCAATATAAACATACGCCAATAACTCAAATTCAACAATTACTCCTTACATTAATTTGCATGTGTTTCTCTCACTATAGGCACCACAGAGGTCAATGCTACAGGAAAATCCTTCACAGTAAGGAGTAGCCTCCTTTTCCAAGTGGACAAACGGGATGATGGCGTTGCTTACACCTGCAGTGTGGAGCATGTGTCTCTGTACAAACCCTACATGACAACTGAGGTCCTGGAGGTTCACTGTGAGTATCATCACCCATAAAAACGGATTAGGTGTAAGCACTGAAAATGAATACAGAGAGGAGAACACTGGATTTTACATTTTTGTCTGCATGTGTAGCTTTGCATTTGTTATGGATTAGTGTAGGATTAACTTGCAGGTAACGGATTACTTCCAACATACAACAAAGATACAAACTAAAGCTAAGGCTACCCAGAGGGTAAAGCGCTAACTATATTTATGCTTTTTTAGTGTTAAAGCTTGTTTTGCACACAGTCCTGTTACAGTATTGAGTCTTTGTCTTTTTTTCTGGGTTTTTTTGTAGATGCTCCTCAGCTGGAAATTACACATTCACTGATAATTCCACAGGAAGGACAATACTTCAAACTGGAGTGTGTCTCCATAGGCAACCCAATGTGAGTTTGACTTCATTCAAAGTTACAATTTGTAGTTGCTCACTTTTAAGAACTTCATTTAAGGTGTCGTTTCTTCCCTTTGTGTAGTTTATTAATTAGAAAACCTATAGGAAAAATACAACCTACAGGATTTCCTCTGGTGTTTTCTTTCCCAGACCTGAACCAGTGCTCTGGTCTAAAGATGGAGGAGAGCTGCCAGACATTGAGCGTATGATTGTGGAGGGCAGAGAGCTTACCATCACGACACTAAACAAAACAGACAATGGCACATATCGCTGTGAGGCCAGCAACCATGTGGGAACCAGCTTTGCTGAATATATTCTGTTTGTATATGGTGGGTACTTAACAGAAGGCTTGTTTTGTTGTTTAAGATCAAAAGTTTTGTTTAATGACACATTATTGTTTCATATCAATAATTTTGTGATTAAAGGAAAAAACAGAAGTATAGCAAGGCTTTACCTAGCACAAGAAAAACAGAATAAAACCGTTAGAAAAAGATTACCGGTAAGCATTATCTCCCATTTTATTAATAGAAAAGCTTTCCAATAACAAAAATGAAGAACTTCAGTATCTCCTAGATTTTATTTGACACACCCTGAAAGCTATATAACAAAAAAGTACATAATTAAAAATATCTGAAACTACAGTAATAATGAAATGTAGTAAATTGAATAAAAATAAACCTTGCTGTAAGTTACTATTGATTCATGTTTCATGTAAGTGGAAAGGTTTTTAAACTGTGTAGCTAAAGACTTTACACATATCACTAACTAAGTTGCAGAATATTTTAAGCATAAAATGCACATGTACAATGTTGAAAAATTAAGACAAAGTATTCTTAGTCTGGTTGAAACTGGACAGCAATATTGAGGTTTAATTTAGTAGTTTATTAATAAGTGTGATATTGTAGGATGTCATTTCACTTCTACCGTCTATCCAGTCTATTTCAAACTGACCTAATTATTGTTCTGCTTCCTCCATCCACCATGTCATATGTGAATAACATATTTAAATGTGTGAGCATTTAGAGTTCTTCACCAGCATCTAAATCATTATGAAAAAGTATTTATTCTCTGCCAGATTTGTTCTGCTTTTGCTTTTTTGTTTCAGTTCAATTCAGGTCAATTGTAACATCAGATAATCTGAGTAAATCTAAAATTCAGTTTTCAAATGTTTATGATTAAATAAAGGGGGGGAAAGCTACATAAACAATTCTGGTCCTTTGTGAAAATGTAATTGCCCCCAAAACCTAATTTTCTGATTGTCACCTTTGACATGAACAACTGCTATCAAACATTTTTTAAAAGCTGACAGTCAGTCTTTTACATCGCTGAGGACTTATCCACAATACTTTTCACAGAGTTGTTCAACCCGGACATATCGGGGGGTTTGCAAGGATAAACGTTTTTGTGTAATGTAATGTCATATCACCTCAATTGGATTAAGTTGCTAGAGTACTCTCAAGTATTTTTTTTTTCATTATTTGCCATTTAAATGGGGACGAGACTGGTGACTGTCCTAGTGTATATTCCAAGTATATTTGGGCTTGATGTCATGAACTGATTG
The DNA here is from genome assembly GCA_903066815.1 of Brachyrhaphis roseni. Lineage (NCBI taxonomy): Eukaryota > Metazoa > Chordata > Actinopteri > Cyprinodontiformes > Poeciliidae > Brachyrhaphis > Brachyrhaphis roseni. The sequence continues at coordinate 21,845 of CAEFZY010028719.1, read as the reverse complement.
TCAAATATTCACTCTTAGGATTATGTAATAAAGAGCATAATTCATGGGTTTATCAATAACAGCAATGTCCTAAAGCAGCATCACACCATCCCACTACTACCACCATGTTTAACTGTTGGTATAAAACCTTTTTCTCTCTCTTAGCCATGTTGGTTTACCTAGTCTGTTTCCTATTATCTGGGTTGTTGAGTAGAACGATCACTTTAATGAAAGGAAGTGAAGCCTGCAGAACATTAGGTGTAGTTCAAGGTTCATTTGTGTCCTCCTGGATAAGTTGTCAGTGCGAACCTGGAGTTATATTAGTGGCCCAGAAAACTAAACAGTTAGCCACTGTTTAGTTTTTTCTATTTATGGATAATCCCTCTCACTATAGTTCACTGGAATCCCTGAGTCACGCAGATGGCTTTTCAAGCCTATTCATAGCGATAGATGTTATCATCAGATGTTATGCAGTACTAAAATTTGTGTGTTGATTTAAAACATTTAATTTTGAACAAAAAAAAGCAAAAACCTACAAGAGGGTAAGCATTTTTTTATTCAGCTCTGTATCTCAATATGTATTGCCCAATAAAAAGATTTTGTGCTGTGTACAGTATGTATTTAGAAAAACTGTCAGGTACCTTAAGTAAATACACTGTTCAGAATCTGAAACACTGACAGTTTTATCTGCTTTATTTAATAGTGAACCTAAAATTGCTAGAAAATTTCATTCAATAATAAAATTTGATCATCCATTAATCAGAACATACCTAAATTTTTTTTTATAGTTTTACAAATGCATTACCCACATGTTTAGAGGAGACCTCAAGCCATGAATCGTCTGATTACTTTGTATTAATTGAGTGGGGAGCACAGGTGTGTTGATGTCGAGGTAAAATGCAAAGGCTCTTGTAGTTACGTAATCATTATTTTAACATAGCTATGGGAATGAACATTCTAAGTTAATAATTGTATTATTGTGTACCTCTTTGTGATGGCCAACACAATTATCTGAAGTCTAGCTCACTGCCAAACCTTGTATTATCGGAGGATGAGAGTGTAAAATTTTGCTTAGTTGCGGTTCAGGAAAAGACATTGCAATCCCAAGACAATCACTGGGTTAAAAAAGCAGATACTATGTTGCAGGAAATAAATCATCACTGCCTTTCTGTTGTGTTTATAGGTTTTATTAAATTAATCAATGAATACAAATTTGAAACAAGAGCACTGCGTTTTTGAGAAGAACTTCTTTCGACATAGGGGAGTTTCTCGCCTCACAAATCATTACTTGATGCATAGCAGGATCTTTGGGAGATTTAGAAGGGCTTTAGGATAAGGATAAAGAAGTGGCACTATTTTCCTTTCAAATCATGTTATCTCTGTGCTCTGTTCTGTTATTCAAAGAGTATGCTGAAAGAGGACAAAGTACGGTCTATATTATCCTATGATACCTGCTGCCCTTTGGTGAGTCTTTTGTCACATTTCAAAGCTAAGTGGCTGCTTAAGAATTTGTAGTAGTATTTCAGATTATTATTTTTTTTTTAACTTATTGAATTTACTAGTACTGCAAGGTTTTTATATGCTCAGAAGCTTTTTTAGTCTTACACAATCAACTAAAGAAATGTGAAGTACATCTCTCAGTAACCCTCGCACACCGAGGTCCTAGTCACTTGGAAAAATGAAAAATTGAGTCAAGCAGGTAAAAGATGTGTTTGACAGACTCATTTCCACTGATGATGACACTCATTCTTCAGAGCTACATTGTGATGAGCTGAATTCTTGCCAGGTCTTTTCGGATCATCTCAGCCTCTAAACCTAATTTGCTAATGACAGGGAAGCCGAGGAGCCATAAATGTCATCCATCAAGCGCAATTTATCACTGTCTGAAAATACTGCCTTTAATAAACCATCCCAAGCACAATAAGAAACACTGGATACAAGACTTTTAAGCTGTATAAAAATTAGTTTTTCTAAATAAAGATGAAATCCCTATGAAGCTGTAGCTTATTTTGTTTACGTTTTACCCTGATAACACTTTGTCTTTGAATATACAATGTCATCTTAATAGACTTGAATGTGTATTAAATAAACTCTGAACTCTTCCACTCCTAAAAGTATTTGCCCCAAACATACTTGTTTTTTTTGTGTGTCACATTTAAATGTCTCAAATCATCAAACAAATGTTAATATCAGACAAATAGAACCTGAGTAAATCCGAAACACAATTTACAAATAATATTTTGAGATCGATAGGGTAAAATCAGTCTTCAAGCTACACTAAGCCCATGTGGAAAAGTAATCTAGTGTCTGATTGTGCCATCCTCAACAGTAACAACTTCCCTTAAGCAATGGCGATAACTGGCAACGAGTCTTTTGAACTGAAGTGGACGAAGTATGGAGATTATTTAATTCAGCAGCACTGGAGGGTTTTTAAGCTTGAATGGCTTGTTAAAAGTCATGTCTCCTGTGTCTTGCTGTATAACCCAATGGGAATGGGCTGATGGTCATGAACTGATAGCCTGATATTGTTCTTCAGGACAGGGGCAGACTTCATGGTTTAGAGATACAGCAAATTATCCATTTTCTGAGAAGATGTCTCATTTTAGACTGCTTCATATTCTCCGGCACTACTTAAAGGATTTCCTCTTTCTACAGATCAGCTAATAATTGAGCTGGATGTGAAAACTCAAAGGGGGCAATCACTGTTTTACATAGGGCGAGATTGTTTTTTCTAATAAATGAAATTACCATTTGAAAACTACTGCTTTAACATTATTATGAGAATTAATAATGTTAATTCTCTGGAATTAACATTATTTATTACAAAAACAAGCAAAAATAAAATTAAACATTTCTTTGTTTGTGCTAACCTATAAAATTGACTCCAGTAACTTTACATTTTCTAAGCATGACCAACCTTCCATTTGTCAATTTTTAATTTTTGTAATGCAGAGATTCCATCATCAGTTTACTCAGAGCGGCATTAACAGGGACACTTACACCCTCACCAAGGCCCCAACTCTTCATGCACTCACAAACATGATACTGAGCGCACACTTGATGATTGATGAGCTAACAACCAAGCTATGAGCTAGAAAATAGACTTGTTTCAGATGATGAATTCAATGTGCTCTCCTTTTCGCTTTCCCTTTTTATACACAGAACTGTTTTATTACACTGTTCCAGATTAGTTCAGATATTACAGGAGCAAGTTATCACATTATTTATTTAATATTCACAAATGACTGCACAAATAAAAATATATTTGCAGAGGCGGAAAATAGAAAACTCAAGCTGTTTGGAGTGTTCTTATGCTGAAGGGTTTCTACCTGTTCAACAAATCAATAAGCATGCACTTGTGCTTCAATGATTGCCAAAATCATATAATCCTTGTGCAAGCTTTGGTTTATACCTCTGAATGTTATTAGTGTAGTAGTGTTTGTGCATGTTTTTTTCATTCTGATCCACAAGAGCACTCTGCAGGTAAAATATGATAAATGCTTACCTTGACAGTCAAAACAGCTTTTGTCTTATAATGAGAAAACATAAATAATGGAGAAAGATTTCAGATGCAGTTCATTTTGATAAACAAGTCATAAACTTTGTTTGGAACAACGATACATTTACTAGTAAACAACCAAAGGTTTTGTTTTTATCTGATGCTTTTAGTGAAATGAGTTCTGTTTGTCATTAGGATTTGTCAAACATGGTGAAGGAACATTTGCAAGGCTACTTTAACCATTTGAAATTATTTGCAAAATTGAATCGACTGCAGCAAAGAAAATCTAAATGTTGGAAATGCTGTTTAGCAACCCCAGAAAAATGGCTTCCATGTTTGGAATGAGGAACCTGTAGTAAACCTAAAAATCTTAATGAGCTCTGTTAAATCCATTTTTTAAAAATAAAAAGAGAATCTATGGCAAGACACAAATTTGGTTTTCACAGAGCTTAAATTGATTTGGAAAGAAGAATGGGGAAAAGAGTTTAAACTTTAGATGTATAAATCTGATCTCAAAACAATTCCAGCTATAAATGCAAAAAACCTGATTCTACCAGGAAGCTGAATAAATACGTCACATTTTCCTGATATTCCTGATAATCTATTTTTTTCTACCTTACAATAGATCAGTCACTAGATCTTATTCAAATGCATTTTTGGTTGTAATATGCAAAATTGTGACAAAAGTTTAAGTGCTAAGAATAGTTTTGCAAGATATGGTAGATTATGGGTGGACAGGATAAATAAGCAACAATAACAAAACAAACATTAAAAATGTATAAAGTCCAGTCAGTTTGACAGAGGAAGTGCAACTATTTAAAATTTAAACAGTAACAGTTTAAGATTTAAAACACAGTCACTGTTTGAAGGATTTCCATTCTTGGTTTCTTAAGATGAAGTGGAAAGCATTCAGTAAAACAAGTTCTGACAGTTTCAGTTCACATTGAGAGCTTTAATCCAGCTCTCAATTGGACAAATTATTACAGCATGCAAGAAAGATTTGCTCTGTCCTGTTGCTTTTCTGATCAGCCTTGGAGATTCCAGACATTCAGTCGCAACCCAGTATTTAAAAGACATGTATGATAAGATGTAAAAGCCTGGGTAAAGAGAACATCAAGACAAGAAAGTTCTCCAAAATTGCACAGAGGGTATTAACAAAAAGGCTCTTGCAGACCAACACTGCAGGATGAGCTTAATGCTGTGTTTAAAGATGCTGCATGTGGACTACAGCACTAAACATGCAATATATATATATATATTAGCATCTTATCCTGGCCTCAGGATAAGATGCTATAACCTAGAGAACATTGCTGGGCTTGTAAAGCTGTTCTGTTTTCACATTGAATGGTTACTTTCCAGGGAGCACAAGATAGATATCTTTTCTGTAGTGGCTGTGTGGTGAAGGCTTTGGCCTTTTGCTTAGCACAATGCAAAGTTGGATTTGTGGAGCTCTTGCAAAACCAATAAATTAGTTTCAGAGGTGTCATTGTCAATTTAGTATAAAAAACCTTGTACAGGAAGTGGACTGAGTAAAGTCAGTGGGTAGCGACTATGAGTTTATCTTTGAAAAAACATTTGCCAAAGATGCGAGGCTACATGTGGATGGATGATGTAATAGAAACTTAATGCCTTGTTTTGTAGATACTTGGAGGAGAAAAGAATAAATCCCTACAATAGCCTTATGTTGTTGAAGTTGAAGATATAGGAAAGTTACACTACTGACTAGAAAAATGTCTACTCCAACAATTTAAATAGCAATGGAGTAAAAACACAAAAGAAGACTGCAGACAAAGGTCTAAAATACCTGACATTATCCCATAGATTTACTCGATACTAGCCAGAACACAAAGACAGTGGATAAATCAGTCATAGGAATGTTAAGAGAAAAACCCTAGAAGGTAGTGGACATTGAAAGAGCCACACCAGGTCCAGAAAAAGAGGTGATGGCTAACCAACTGTACGTTATCTGAGTTTGACAAACTGGACACAAGGCCACCAGTGAAGAAAAACAGGCCCAAGTAACTACTTTATCAAGAAGAAATGATAAGGATGAGACAATTCAAATGTAAAAAATATAACAAAGGAATAGAAATTCAGGTCAAGAGCAGCACCATTCCATACCCTAACTCAAAAAGAGCCTTCCTAGGAATATTCCAACACATTCTCACACCCTACTCATCACATATTGACGAGTAGGGTCAATATGTCAAGGGGTGCCTCGGGCACCCCTTTCGCGTCAATACTTGACGATTTCGGACGGCTCCCTCAGCGTCACATTTTGACGATTTAGGAAAAACACGTTTGACATGGGTTATTTATGCGAAGGGCTCTCACAAACGCTGCCGAACCTTCAAAACCCCACGATTTGGTTAGGTTTAGGGCAAAAATTAGGGTTAGGCATAGGCTAAAACTCCTCGCGTCAACTTAGGACGCGAAGGGGGTACCCCACGCGTCAACATGTGACGATGACGGAATGACCAAGCGTCAATATATTACGAGTAGGGAGTGAGAATGGGTTGAATATTCACAGAAGAAGGTAATTCATAATTTAAAACACTTTATAAAATATTACCTATTTATATAAACTTTATAACCAATTCTTTGTCCAAAGTTTGACTGTCAATCATACCTAGCACTAGCTACTACTAAAAGTAGCTACCACTAGCACTAGCTTGTGCCCACTGCTTAGTGGGTAAAATGCTATTGTTACATGAAAAGAAAGCAAACTCATTCAAATAATACCTGCACCGTATTATCAAGAAATATTTTACTATCTAACAATTTCCTACTTAAAAATGTTCTGTAAATATGTGTCAGGTCATTCTGTAGGTTAAAAATGGCGACTTTTGAACAGTGAGGGTTCTTTCAGACTTTTCTTCAACCCAACAGACAAGATCACAATTGCCCTATTGGTTGGTTAAAACTACCACATATCTGAATAGCACAAACCCAAAATTTGGATTCAACAAAGAAAAGTTTTCTAAGAAACTAAAGGCCTGCGCATTCTGCAAGAAGCAAGAAATGTATTCTTTCTCACAGAGTTGTAAGATATGACATTAGCACTGGTTTGGAAGTTCTCACAGTTTGTTCTCGACACATAAGCATGGCAGTTCTTTTTACTGTTGTTGCCCCTGGCTGTTAGTTTTACTGTTGTAGCCCCTGACAACCATTGGGCAATTGGTCAGAAATTTGTGAGTGTGGTAAATGGTTGACTTGGCCTTCCTTGGGGTACTTTAATTGAGTGTATCGGGAAGTTTAAAATATCTTCAACAGAAGAAGCACAATTGTTCTTGCCAACTTGAATGGGTAAACAAATTTCTTGTTTCTTGTGGAGTGTACACAGGCTTTACATATTCCATGAAGAGAAGGGGAAACTCGTGAATTTAATTCCTCGTTGCAAATGTTGGGTAGAATACTAAACATGTACTTTGAGTTATGTAAGAACATGTATATAACATTATCTTCTGTTGCTCACCTAGGGGATAATTTTTCTTCATTCTAGCTCAGCATGACAGCAAGCTTTCCTTTTTGTCACTTTTGCACTCAATTAAACAAAACCCAAGATCATGCTAAGCTATTACGTTTTGCTTTGAAACCTGTGGTCACCTTTTATATCATGGTGTTGTTCCCCTCATCTTTTTCTACTGCTGTCACTGTCTACAACCATGGCAACAGCCAAAGACTTTCCAGGGCCTACAACAGGTAAATATCCCAATGGATGATCATTGCAAGCCAGAATTAGTGTGTGTGATGCTGGAACTGGCTCTGGGTCAGGACACATCATGGCCTCACCCTGCATGAGCCAAATCATCAACATGCATGGATGCTCGCTATGCTGACACTAGACACTTTCTCTCTATTCATACCACGGACTGCATAAGTTATAACACAACATGTTGGTATTTTGGTTTGCCTTTTTCATACTAAGTTATACCTCAGAGAGGAAAAAGTGGACCTTTGTGTGATAGTGTTGTTAAGTGTATCATTGAGCTTGCAAAAATGGAAAGGAAATTCATAAATTATTTGTGGAATCTGTCCATGTTATGAATTTTGCAGAGATATTTCTGTTGACTATGTGTTCTTTTAGTATAAATCTACTTGATACGGTATTTATCGCTTAATCATATCTAATATGAGTGCTGTAGGTTTAAGCTAAATGGGCAGTAAAATTAGTACAACAAAAGGGTTACTTTCTCAATGTCACTTAACATCAGATCAGCCAAAATATTGCAAGGTAATTTGCTGCTTTCTTTATGAGCGGCTAAACCAAAGTGACTGCAGTTTTCCAAGAGATGCATAGAACCAAAAGTGGCTGGTGTCATGCCACTCCTGCTGTAGTAGCATATGTCGACTCTTTTGTGATCATCCGCGACTCTAGAATGAGATTTAATGGCATATGCCAAATCAACAGCAGTGACTCACTGTCCTCAGATGGAATGCTGCTCATGTTAGAACGACGCCAAGAAATTTTCGACGGCTCAGACTGTCACATTAGTACTGCTTGCTTGGTGGTTAATATACATTGTAAAGCAATTAGCCAAGCTTTATTGTCAATGGAGTGCTATGAAAAGTACTTGAGGAAATGTAATAGCACCATAATTTCCGTTGCTAAGTAACATCGTTATGAAAGGCGATATTTTAAGGAAATGCTTTTCAAATGTCTTTTAAATAACAAAATGAGAGAGCTATCTAATCAAGTTAATTGAAAAATCAAGCAGTATATTAATATCACTTTTACATTGTAATCCTTTCAATGATATGACAAATTAACATAGGCATTTTCATACCATTAGAACATTCTTAAAATATCAGTCAGAAGTTGCATGACAACCAGATGTTAGAAAAAAAATTATTTTAATATTTAAATTGAGGAACAAAAATTCAGTTCTTGGAGAATGCCATATTACTTTTGGACATGATACAGTACATATCCAGAAAGGAATGCTGATACAGCATATATTTTTGGTGAGATTTAAAACAAGCAGGGCTCAAAATTGTGCATGCAACGCACTCCCATTCATATTTGGTCTTACGTCCTTTAGCAAGTTACAATCTGACCACAGATTCTTTTGAAACTATTACTACACTTCAGGCATTATGCTCATCGAATATTTGACCACTTTTCTAGGCACAACTCTTTGACCAGCATAGATTCAGCTTTTAATTATAATCCACCCTTTGTTAAAAAGGCTCGGATCAAGCAATACTAGAGGTCTGATCCATTCAAAAACCAGTTTTCATGTGTTTGGGATCATTGTCTTATTGGTGCACCCACTTGTGTGAAGGTTTTTATCACCTGATCCAAACTCTCATCCACAGATAAAAGGTGAGGATGTTCAAGAACATTCCAGGAGCTACTCAGACTCAAGCCACCTTAAACTAAAAACTGCAGGAGTGTTGCTGTCAACAATGAATCAAGTTTAACATCACTTTGGACTGAGAGGGTGCCAATCAAGAAAGAAGCTCCTGCACCATAATTTTAATTATGCACAAATGAAACCTACAGCAGCCTACATAGACAAGTCAGAAGTGCTTTAGAGTAAAGTTTTATGGTTATAATTGATAGAAATTAGCTATTTGATGAGATGAGATGATGAGAAAAACCTAGGAGTTAAAGTAAGATTTACAGCCTAATAACACTGTCAAATGTGGTGGTGTTAGTACCATGGTGTTGTTCAGTTTTGAAGCCAGCCCTGCTGGTCCAAAATGTGGAACACAGAAGATTCTTCAGCCCTCCACTCTCCACATGAGACAAATGTAGCAATAATAAAAGAAATAATAAAAAAAACTCTGCAACATTGTAAATTATAATCAAATTGTGATGCATGTTTGTATTTGGATCAACTTGTTTACACACCAGAGTTCAGATGAGATTGCACACCTGCTGAAAGAAACAGGTTATACAAAGAAATCTGCTTTTACCTGTGCCGATTTAAAAAAAATTCACAAATTCAAACTTATTCATCCAATTTGTGTTTTTAAAAACATTGAGGTTGAATATTGTACAAAACTAAATAAAATCATTATATATGACAAATTAATATAACATCAACCATGCAGACAGTGGGTGAAAATAAACATTGCATTAATTACAAAAAATCAAAAGTGCGCTTCTGTAGAACTGGTAACTGAGCCAGAAAAGTTGCCCCATCAGCTGTTTTGTGGTATTGGCACTCTTTAGTTTTCCGTTGTGGCTTTCTGTGATGTATTACATGTCATTCTGCTGCTTTTGTGGCCTTTTTCTTAATTTTGCCTTTCAAGTCTTGTTTTTTTTTTTTTTTTTTTAGCTCGGGATAGAAGTAAGAAAGGATTTACTGGTTACATGTTAAGATTTACAGAGCATGTTTGGGTACATGTGGTTGCCTATTCCAGTTTGCATTTTGCAAGGAAGTGCCAAACACTAATTTTCTCAGTGATGAGAGCGAATGTGAACATGTCACATGACATTTGCTTATGCCATCTGCTGACAGTGGATTCACTGGTACGAATCATTATACCCATCAACATCTAACCAAACTCGGGTTACTTTGGAACGTGATCATTGTCTCAAAACCTGATGTTTTAGCTCATGAGTCCCTGTATTGTATTCAAAATGCATGGGATTAAAAAAAGAAGCATGACACACAACTTCATCCTTTTCAAGTTTCGTATTTTGGGATGGTAAAAATCTTTTGTATTTACAGGGTTTGTTAATATAACCGTCATTTCCCAGGGTCACTTTGCAAAACTGAGCATGAGCCATGGCTATTTATCAGGTTGAGATAATGAGAACACAAGAGGTGCACCATAAAGACACAGGCACTCAGTTTATAATAGGACAGACACCGGGGCATCATACTGAAGCTTGAAAAATGCTGTGCTCGTTTTCTGCTCAGAAGCCTAAATGCGCATTCTTTTCTAAAAAATTTAGCGATAAACAAGAAGTATACAATGAGCACATTCAACTCTGGCAATATAAAAACTTTTCTTCTTTATGGTAGCTTTTTATAAAGATTTGTGGTTGTATCTGAAATTATTTGTACAGTTCAGGAAGATTTGTTGATTGTTTTAGTCACTGGTTTAATAGGCACACAGCAATTTTACAAACATTCTTCTTCAGTTGAGTTCTGGTTATGACATTTATGACTGCAATTTAAAGTTGAATTTGACACTTCAAACTCAGTCATCAGTACATAGCCCAATGTCCACCCAAAACAAAAGTAGTAATGGCAAAAATATTCATAAAGAGAAGACTTGCATAGTAGTTTGTTCAATGAGGACGAGGAGGCCAGGAAAAATGTTGTCTAGGAGCAGTAGCTTGTACACCCAACAATCTGGCACACAGTTGAGGGATTTTAAAAAGTGCTGTCGTGAGTCCAGTCTGCTTGTAGCTGACCACAGTGGAGAATTACCATTTGTGTCAGAAATTGTACTTCAAAGCACAATAAAAATTGCCAGCGTTCTGATTGATGACATAACCTCATTGTTTCTGCAAGTCTCACTACGCTACACATAAGTTTGTTTTATCCATGACAGCTTATTTGTGTCTCACCACTCTTCTTTAAGGCTGTCTGCAGTTAGTTTACCTTAAACAGCTTGCCATTTGTCCATAAAAATTTAAATAAGCCTGGATCTATAGATTTTTTTCCCATTAACCTTCTGATGCGTGAGTGAATACCTGGAATATGAAGTGATGGAAACTTTTCATTACAAAGATATTGCAAAATGATTACCTCATCAGATCCAAAAGGACCGACTTTCGCATCAGAGGGTTAAATCTAAGATTCCTATTGTTTTATAAACTTAAGTTGTTTCCATGCAGCTTACTGTTTTTGATACAAAACCACACATCCAGTCAACAAATTCCCAATGTTTTAGTCTTTTAAATCAAGAAAATTGTGAGGTTTCATACAGAGTCATTGGGTCCAATCCCATTATGTTGATCTGGCAGCGCCTTCCTGTTTTAGAGGACGTGACAAAAATCCCTTTTGGTTTCAGAAAAGTATGCTCTAAAGAATGGCTAACTGTTTTCAAGACTTAAGTTTTATGGCTCAAAATATAATAAAAGCTCTTTAAAATCGACATCTGACATTATTTTAAGCATACATACTGCAGCCAAGTAGTTTTCTAAATCTCAGAAACTCTTAAACGGTGGCATCTTGCTATTGATTTTGTTCCCTCACATCCATGCCGTCTCTCATTGTTTTCTTTCAGATCCTAATGCTTTAGGACAACGTGGACCTGACCACGCTTTAATCGGCGGTGTTGTTGCAGTCGTGGTCTTCATCACCTTGTGTTTGATAATAGTTCTTGGACGATATCTGGCTAGACATAAAGGTAAAAGAGGTCACTTGCATCATTTTTGTATTGAATAAAAAGATGCTGTGAGGTTTTCCACTGGTGGGTTTTTGATTTGTCTGCGTATATATTTACAGGAACATATCTAACACATGAGGCCAAAGGAGCAGAGGATGCCCCTGATGCTGACACGGCTATTATCAATGCTGAGGGAAACCATGTGCATGCAGACGAAAAGAAGGAGTACTTCATTTAGACCTCTGGCTTCTTTCTCCTTCGTTTCAATGTTCAACAAGAGACATGCAATTTCAAGCTGCCTCAGTGTTACAACATGATCTGGGTTTACTCCTCATTTATCTTTTTCCAGAAAACTCATGCTTGGTTTAACTTGACTTTAAAATAGCATTCTCCTTTTGTAATCAATACAAACTAAAGGTTGGATTAGATTTTAGTTTTCTGGTGCCTAAACGAGACGTTTTTCTGCATTTCTTTCATTGACTGCATTAACAGGTTTCTCTACTCTCTTACATAACTGTCTGCAGAATTTTTAAACACAGAAGGGACAGAAGATGTGCTTGATTTCAAGGTTGAGTTTTTCAAAATGTTATACTGTGAGAACAGAATAGCTGAAACACATCAGTTTATGAAACATTTACACAATCTGACTTTTCTTTCTGATTTAAGCAATTGTCTTGGATGTCTCCTGGATTTTATCCTACCATAGCCATAATGTATGACATAACATGACAGACACTTTGATATAACAAAACATAGAAGCACAATCTATGCGATTGTCCCAAAAAGAAACCATCTCCCTCTTATGAAGGTGTATACTCTTGCACCTATTAGTTTTCAGTTGTCTTTTATCTTATTTTATACTATGAAAGTCGTAATTTTAAAGCACAAAGTCTGAGGACTTAAAAAAAATAAGAGGGAAAATACGAGAACTGTATCTTGTCTCAGGATTCAAAATGAGTCTAGATGGAGAAATGTAGTCTGATGTGTAATAAAGATTTTGGTCATCATAATGGATCAGGAATATTTGTTTTTTTGGTTGGCTATTTAATGTAAAATTCAAACTGAATGAGTGGACTTTGTGGGGCTTTATTATTTATGTTGAATTTTATTGAACAACAACTATGCTTAATGTGTGGATATTGCTGTAAAATACTTTGCTAACGTGAATATTTGTGAACAATATTGTTGAATCTTGGGATCCCTGGCACATTACGTTTTGTATATTAGCATATACACTATTTAATGTATTCCACATCTCATGACTTTTTTTATATATATATTTATCTAACCAGTTTGTTTTGCCACAAGCCATGTATATAGCTGTGAAACAGTATATGTTTCCTTACAGATTTTGTCTGTGTTTTTATTTTATTATGGCAAATGTTTCAGATCAGACAAATTTTAACCTTTGACAAAGATAACTTCAAAAATGACAAAATGTTGTTTTAGAAGCTATCCAAACCAACCTGGCATTAATATATATTTTTTAAAATCCCCCATCTTATTAGACCACAATGCATTTTTAATTCAATTTTACTTGCCACACCCTGGTCTGATTACTTTCATAGCCATAGAATCGATAAATAACTTCAATAACATGTCTGACAACAGGAGATAGGCTAAAATATGCCACAAAGCCACACATTATTACCCGGTCCACATAAATTCAAAATCATTTACATCTATCAATCTGCAAAGGGTAGCAAAGTAGTTCTTGAGGCTTTGTTACTCTGACAAACCACAGTGAAAGCTTTTATCTACAAATGGATGAAACGTGGAACGGTGGTGAACCCATCCAGGAGTGGACAGCCAAACAAAATTACTCTAAAACCACATCTACAACTAATCCAGGAAGTCACAGAAGAACATCTAAAGTACTGCAGGCTGCACTTGCCTTAGTTAAGATCGGTCTTCATGATTCAGCAATAATAGGATCAAAAAGACAGAGCTATAGTAATGGGATCAAAAGATAGAAATCCATTCTGACAAAAAGAAAAACACAAAGGCAAATACCAGTTTCATATTTGCCAAAAGCTATCTTGGTTGTCATGGAATCCTTTGGGAAAATCTTTAGTGGACTACAAACAGTGGAGCACTACCGCATTGTGATGGACTCTGGCTGCTTCCAGAGAAGGATAACTTACTCTATGGAACCATGAAGCCGATTCTCTAGCATGGTAGAAAATCCTCAAGGAGAATATTCAGACGTCAGTTTGTTCCTATAAAAATCACCTTTTGGAGTGGCCTAGTCAAAGTCTGGACTTAATTCCAAATGCAGTTATGCTGAGTTTGTATTTACTCATCCTATCTTTAAAAAGCTGTTTGATGATCTGAAACATTCCAGTGTGTCAACAAAGCAAAAACAGAGAAGATCTGCAAAGGGGGAAATACTTTTTCACGGCACACCAGATATTTTCAGTAAAGGGAAGAGGAATGCATTCCATTCCTGTCACGCTGATGAGTGTTTTCACACTTTTGAAGGTTTCTTCAAACAGGGATTCTAATGAATTACTTACAATTGAAAAAAAAAAAAAGATGACTATATGTATTTATTATTATGACTGATTCAGATTTATTATATGATACTATATTAATTAGTATTATTGTTGTTAACACTGAAGTAGTTGTCTGACATTACCTTTTCCATTTTATAATTCTGTAATTTATCATAAAGAACAGTACAAGGATCACCGTTATGGCCTTTGAGTTTGCTGCAAACAGTACATGACATGACATGTTGAGGACCTGGTGAATCAAACATCCTCAAATTGTGTATAATCATTGTATCAAAGAAATTGAACCACATTCCCAATGCCCATACATGTTATTTTATTGGTTCCGTATGATGCTATAAATAGTCATTTTGTACAAAGATTGAATTGCTGTAATTACTTTGCTTTTTATGGAGGGTGTCTGAGGTCTGCTTTATCTCGCAGTACTGAATATTCATTTTTCAACTATGCCACTGTAAAAAAAAAATTTAAAAAATAAAGAAAAAAAAGAGGGACAAAGTGCGAATTAAAAACATGAACAACATGAAAATTGTAATTTTGTTGTGACTAGATTTGTGGTGTGAAAAGAAAACTCGAGATCAAAGATTTTTACTTGGGACCTACAGAGCTTTTACCTGCAGTCATAATATTAGTCTTTGCATCTTCTGTGAGTGAAAGTGTCATATTTTGATTGTCAGTGCTTAGGTCAAAGCTGCACTGAAATTCCTATACAATGGAAAACTAAATCTTGCTCAGCCTGCAGTATAACATGTATGCAAAGTGCCTGATTTTAGAAAGATTGCTAGAGTCTCCTACTTCCAATCATTTAATGAGTATTAGAAAAATAAAAACAAAAATCTATATGATTTTCTTCCCGTTTCACGGGAAACAGAGTTCAATATTATTAGAGATGTCAGCAGGCTGCCTTTTAAGTAGTTCTGGATTTTATTTGCTTTGACAGCTTTGACAAAGTAGAGAAAGTACTGTGGGAAGTGAAAACTGAACATAAGGTGCTTGCTTGAAGCTTTGAGTCATGAACTTTTGGGATCCGTACCTTTGGACCCAAACAGAATTTTCCTTTATGATATATAGTACTTGATTAAATCATTATCAAATCACGGTAAGTATTCATGACACAAACAATTGAAGTGTTATGTAGAATTTTAATACTATTGAAAAAATCCACATTTGTCACATATAACTGCAAAACACAATATGTTTCTTGGGTATATTATGTGATAGACCAAAACAATTTAGTGCATAGTTGTGAAGGGAAAGGAAAATGATACATATTTACACTTTTCAGCTGTTTAGAAAACAACTGAAAAGTGTGGCATGCATTCATATTCAGCCCCCTTTACTCTGACACCCCTAATTCTCTTGTCTACTATGACGTATACTGCTGCCTTTCTCAGTCGGGTCATCTTTGTGAAAGTGGGCTTGATCTCGATGGTGGCATCAAGCTGTGGGAATGTTTTTTTCTCAGCCAGAACAGGCAAGCTGGTTAGAGTTGATGGGAAAATGTACAAAGTTAATCCAGCCATCAGAGGGACTCTCACAAAACACCATTAAGACATTTATTTTTAAAAGGCTTTATAAACCTTTTATAAGGTTTGTGCCTTGCCTTTGTCAAGGTCCTTGAACTTTTTTTTTTTCTTTTTTCTTTATTACTTTTTGGGCTTTACTGTTTACAAGGGGGAAATGACTGTATGTGTTTCACTCTTTTTTTATTTTGTAACTTCAATTTTATCAATTTTTTGTGTATAGGTTCAGGGTCTTATTTTAGTGTTTGTGTTTAGATTTTTATTTAGACAAGTCTTCTGTGTCCTGTTTAGTCTCACTGTGTATTCAGTCTGTGTTCATTATTCACTTTCCTTCAACAATTCACTCCCGTTCCCCACCCATGCTGACACGCACCACTTTAATTAACTCACCTGTTTGACATTCCAGCAATTACTCCTCACTGGTATTTAAGCAAATGTTGTTTTTTTCCATTCCTTGCTTGAATCTATGTTGTATTTACATTATTTCTGGTTCATCTGGGGTTTTTTTCCTCCATATTTTTTTTTCTGAACTTTTATTTATTAGTTTTAGAAAATATATACAAGATTGAACTGAACAAATTGTTAATGTGTCCTCCCAACAACAATCCTAATTTGAGAATGTTGTGTTGGTCTATCACATAAACCGCTACCCCCAACAAAAAAATACTTTAAAATTTGTGGCTGTAAGATGTGAAAAAGCTCAAGAGTATGAATACATTTTCAGGGCACTCAAGGAGTTTTAGTGAGCATAAATGTTCTCACAAACAAAATACACATTTCTTTTTATTTTTTAACAATTAAAATTCTAAAAATAAGTGCACAAGTATTTATTTTTGCACAGCACATTAGCTTATATGTATGTGAATAAAGTGTAATGATCTGTGTAAGCAGTGTAAGAAGTCTGGGTGATCAGAGGTAAATTGAAAGCTGATTACTGAACCTTAAAAAGTGATCTGAAAGCCACTTGGATACTGGCTGCAAGACATACCAATAAAGCAAAAATAAAATAATACACCTTTTATGGTCTATTGTCACTGCTTCAGTGACACAAATTGCCCTTTTGAAATTTGGGGATTAATTTGGAAGCGTTGTGCAGATTACAGGGGTCACATTAAATATCACAGCATCCTTGCAGGGAGATCTTGTTCCAGGACACAAGACGCAAGTCATAATGTTCCTCCATTCTTCAGCTCCCATTGACCTTGAGCATAATGTTGCTTCCCAATAGACTAATGCCGCCATTATCAACAGACTGTCCGGCCAACCATCTGCCTGCTTCACGCAGCACAGCTCCCCCTCTCCTCTCACAGACACCGCTCCCAGTGCTCACTTCATAATCATTACCAGCAAAAGCCCAGCCAGTTCAAATAAACATCAGCTCCCTCTATTGCACTCCTTCTCATTATTAAAAGCTCAGTGCTTCGTTAAGCTATGTAAATTGTGATAGACTGTCTTGAGTAATGCCTTGCAGAAAATAATGCTTAAAATCCATCATAATTTAGTAATTGGATATTGAGACAGGGGAACATTTCTGTGCAATCACAAATAGTGAGCTGGCAAATGGATTTCCTCCTTACCCTTGAAATTTGAGAACCGTACCCTGGGCTATGTGAGAATCACAGCATGACCTCTAAGGAGGCCTTGTAAGTCTGACAAAAGTGAAGAAACTGATCCCCACTGTACCCTGTGGGCACAGTCCACATAAGTCATCCCGCTCACAATAAGCTCTTATCATTGCAGAACAGAAGAGTCAAACAAAAAACCTCTTTGGGGAAAAATTTGTATCTTATAAAGAAACATTAACATTTGCACACATTATGCATGAAATACTTTTTTGATTTTGAAATTACATTAATAACATGAGTTCCTGTTTTTAAATCCTTTTTTGCATGCAGTGTAATTTAATCCTCTTAAGCATTTAGTCTGTCTAGTCCAAGCATCAACAGCCTGGTAGGTTCTTCTTTATCCCTCAGTTTTATTCTGGATTAGTAAAAATCTAGAAAATCTGTTTGTGTCCATAAAGGACACAAACAGGGATTTTAAAGATGAATTGGCAGCTGCATGCTTAACAGATAGGTATGTTGAAGAAATAGTTTCATCTGGACCAAGCTTTAATTATTTTTCAATATGAATGAGCTTTTTAGTCGGTACAAGTAATAAGAAGCATTGGCAAAAGTTGTATGAATAGTGCCTTAGGATGACTCCTCCTTCTGTCACCCTAAACAAACATCTACACACCTGACAGAAAATATACATTACATGTTTTTATATGTAACTTTATCAGAACAATTTTGAAAACTATTTTTCCTTATCAAGAAAAACTTTTAGAAATTTCTTAAACTGCAAATTTGGCACTAAATACAGTGTCAGCAGCCCAACAACGCTTTTTTAGTGATATTATGGATCACTAAAAAAGGGAAAAATTTCAATTCTGCTGATAATTTTTGTGAAATTATTGTCAGTTACATAATCATGACTTGACAGACTGCACAAATATTTTGACATCTACGTTTAAGGAAAGCACAAACTATTTGAGTAAATGTAGGTGCTTTTCTCTGGAATTTTGGACAATTTTATTAGTGAGGATTTTACTATGGCCTACAGCCAGCAGAAACCTAAAATTAGGTTTTTCAGAAAATTCTAATATTATGTAAGAATTCATTCAATACGGATAGGTTATATTTTGATCATGTTATGTTCTACACAGCTATGGCGATGCTTGCTTTCTTGATAGTTGTCAATTCAAAGTCCTCTTTTCTTCTCAAAGGTCATCATTTGGAAAACAAAGTGCCATAGTTTGGATTTTGAGCGGCTCAAAATCTAAGTTGCTTAAGGTTTGATGACTAGGGAACACTGTCGCCTGCTTTTATTTATCCCAATATGTTGGGATACATTGGGATCAAATCCACCTTTCCTTACCTTACAAAATCCTTCCCAAGATTATTTCAACACAGGATTAAAGGATATTTTCTAGCGATTTCTCTGTTATTGATCATATTTCCTGAGATTTTGTGGATCATTCATAGCTCTAGTGATGTGCTCTACAAGGATGGTGTCAAATGATCTGGAACAAAGAACCTAAACTTATAAATCCCCGAGGATGCATTACCATGCTGTTAGTTTGGATGAATGTGTACAGTCAGAAACGATTCCTTGATTTGCTGCATGAGGGGCTCCTTTTTCTGTGGTAGTGGCTTCCCTGCTCGAATGAGGCCACACGCAGGCCCATGGATTGATGACAGAAACGGGGCTAAGCATGTATTTTATACTCATTCATCTAAACTGACTCTCACTCTCTGTGGTTCATCTTTAAATAGCCTGCTCAGGGATGATATGTCTGCCATTTGATTTATTCTGCACCGTACCTTCAGACCTAATTAAAACAAACTGTCTGCAATTGTTAGGGTAAATTTAAAATGACATGGACAAAATAGCACAAAAAGGGTTGCTACATGTGGAAGTGGTGGAGGAATGGAGGGGTACTCTACATGTACCATCAAGCTATGCAATAAACAGCTTGCCATCTGTTGGAATCTGAGCAATAGAGGTTGCTTCAAGTAACTTGCTGGGGACTTAATTAAAGTCAGAATGCTATTGAATAACTGTTGCTTCAGTAAAATGACATCAAGAAAATTTCACTGGTTTTTAATATACATTTTCTTTTTAAAGCCAATAAAAAGATTTTAATCTAAGATTATTTTAAGACAGACTTCTTTTAATTTTAATTGAATGATGGAAGAAAAGTTAAGCAAATGTCTAGAGACAGTACAGTGTAAATGATTTAAGACAAATGCTAAATGCACATTCATTTTACAGTACTAATTTAATTAATTTGAAAAACGTTTTAAATGAATCATCGAATCAAGACAAATCATTTTCTTTGAAATATAAAGAGCTGATAGCAGAGTTTACAGTGTTATGTAAACTCTGTAAAGCACAACTGAACTAATGTAATTGAAGGCCCTTTTGGAGATGACTGGCTTTACATATCAAAAAAGACATGTCACCTTGGGTTTGAAATATTTGAGAAACAAGGGCTTTTAAGTTGAAAATGTGGCTACATAATAGTTTAGTGAATAATTTCATAATTAAATCTAGGTTATATGTTTGTTTGTTTGTTTTGGGGTTTTTAAAGTTAGACTTACCTAATTATATAGCGTGGTAAAAGCCAGATTATTTTTATGTTAAAATCATGAAATCTTTGTCATTACTGTAAATCCATCCATAGTAAGAGAATAGACACTATTTTATACCAATATCGTCAATTAAAAATAGAGATTACAGATGCATCTCATATTATAAAAAACTTTCATGTAGTTCCATAATTGAGTTCTAAAAGTCAAACTCATTATCTGTGTATACTGAGTTGTCATATTTTGTCATTTTCGTTTTCCCTTAACAATCAACTTCGCTGATAAATTTTTACATCTCTTTGTGCATAAACAAATAAATATCAATTAAAAATTATCAAAAAGACATCAAGACTTTGAACAGACTATCCAAATTTGCATTAAGCAAGACGTTTCTTTCATTTCCTGAAGCAATATTCTTGAAGATATATGAACAATAGATTAATTATGCATAGATGGTGGGATATAATTCAAGCATTAATTAGGTATTTTTATTATGATTTCTGGTTGTCAGCAATGAGGAGTGAGGTCCAGTGGGTCATTTCTACTGTCAGTGATAATTTAGAGAGTCATGTCATCAGCTGGTGTAAGTGTTACATAAAGTCCTAAACCAGTGAAGTGGTATATCAAAACATTTCATAGCTCTTCATGATTCCCTCGACTGATAAGCCTTGTGGAGATTCAAATTAAATTTTCCAGTAGAATTTGGCACCTTTCCACACTGCTAAAGATTCTAATACCTTTTTATTGACCATTGTATCACTATGCTTGATTGGCCATAACACTGGCCTGACCTAAACCCCACAGAAAACGTTTGGAGTCTTGTCAAGAGGACAAACAGAGACACCAGACCCAGCTATGCAGATGTGATGAAGGCCATCTGGCCTCCTTTAACACATCAAAGTAGCAGGCTGGCCGCCTTCTAGGTTTAAATCCAACCCAAGCATTTCAGTGTTGTGTTTGCTTCTTCTCCAGGTGCATGAGTGGGTTTTCTCTTTGTACTTTCCTTCCTGTCTCCGTCCTAGAACATGCATATTAGAAAAACTGCCCACTCTAAGTTGCCCTTAGGTGAGAGAGTGTTTGTGCATGCATGTCTGTCCTGTGTGTCTTTTTGTTGGACTTATGACAGACTGAAGACCTAGTTTATCCTCTGTGGACAACTGAAGGTAGGAAGCAAAGCTGATCCTGAACAGACGGACGGACGATAGGACGCATGGACATCTATCTACATATTCTCTCCTATGTTCCACTGTAGGTGTTTTCCAGACAAACTGGCAGCTCTTACTGCCAACAGAATATTAATATGTAAACAGCATGTTGAAAAGGTTCTGACAAACTGCTGTGCCTGCAGGATGCCAGCTGTCTAGATGTGGGCGGGAATCAGGTGGTGCCATTAGCTTCATTATCATAGTATTATCATAGGACGACATGAAATTTAATCTTTGTGATTCAACATTTGGTTCTTCAGCCACTAAAAAGAAAATCTTAATCATGTTGTTCAAAGATAATCATAACAAGTTAAGCACATGCAGTTAAAACTGAATAGTCAAAACTTATTCAGAAAGTAAGTATACAGCTGATCCTTTTTTCTTGACTGTAATGAGCTGCTGGCAGAACCTCAGCTGGCTCTTTTGTATTTTCAGCTGTAGGATTGTGGTGCAGTTTGTGCAATTTTGGAAAATATACTGGAATAATTCAATAGTAGAGCTGCAATATGTTATTATTTTTAATATTAATATTTTATGGTGCTGTTTAAAAAAATAGTTACCAGGGCTTGTCCTTAAAATGCTAAGATGTCTCACTGATCCAGGAAGGGCCCAGAGCAGGGGTGTCAAACTCCAGTCCTCAAGGGCCGGTGTCCTGCAGTTTTTAGATGTGCCACAGGTACAAAACCGCTGGAATGAAA